>PVKS010002244.1:19424-122008 GCA_004027875.1 Aplodontia rufa
CATATACACACATACACATATGCACATACACACATATACACACATACACACATACACACAATACACACACACACATACACATACGCACATACACACATATACACATACACACATACACAATACATACACACATACATGCATACACACATACACACATATACACATACACACATACATACATATACACACATACACACATATACACATACACACATACACACACATACACACACACATACACACATACACATACACATTTTTTGGTACCAGGGATTGAATCTAGGGGTGCTTAACCACTGAGCAACATCTTCAGACCTTTTTATTTTTATTTTTAAAGAAAGATGGTGGGGGAGGGTGTAGGAAGAACTCCTAGGAGACTGGAGGGTGGGAATATGGGGGAATCATCTCAGAAGGAGACCTCTGTCCTCCACGAGATATCCATTTAACTCAGGGGTTCTTCTGGGGGAAACAGCAACAGGGGGAACCCAAGCTGGGCATCCATGATATGGCATTAGCCCTGGATAACTAAGTATATACATTTGTTCTTGAATGTTTGATAATGTTCCCCCTCAATTGTAACTCTATATCCATCTAATAAAAAAAGAGTAAAAAAAATTAAAAGAGCGACAGCGAGAGAGAGAGAGAGAGAGAGAGAGAGAGGGAAATAGAGAAACAATTTTTATTTAGTTTTCCATGTGGCTTTCATTGTTCCGCACTTTGTTGTGGACGTGGTGCTGGGTTCAAACTTGGTGTAACCGTTGAGCCACTACTCTGCTCCCCCTTTTTTAGTTTTTATTTTGAGACAGGGGCTTGCTGAGGCTGGCTTTGAACTTGCCATGAACTTGTGATCCTCCTGCATCAGCCTTCCGAGTGTGCCACCATATCCGGCTACATCTAGTTTTCTGAATCAGCCTCTGTTGTGGGGTCTAGGACTCAGCATTGCTAATAAGACCCTTAAGTGTGTTGGGGTTCTGGGAACTCAGCAGGCCAGAATACTGTGACTTTCGTTTCTGGAGTTGGACGGCCCTGGGTTCAATACTTTCCCATAGACTGAGGGTGAATTAAAGACTTTACCACACAATGCTGGGATGGTGGTGATACACTGTTAATAAGGGAGTGAAGGTGAGAGACAGAATAGGAGCCTTTCTGTCAGAAACAAAATAAAAATCCAGCGTGGTGGTGCACATCTGTAATCCCAGTGACATGGGAGGCTGAGGCAGGAGGATCACATGTTTGAGGCCAGCCTTGACAATATAGAGACTTGAGACTCTGGCTCAAAATAAAAATTAAAATGAAATAAAATAATAAGATAAAAAAAGGGCTGGGGATGTATCTCAGCGTCAGAGTGCCCCTGGGTTCATCCCCAGAACTGCAAAAATTAAAAATGAAAATAAAAATTTGAAAAAGCATGTGTTCATACTTATGCACTTGGGTGTCATTTTAGATGGGCAAAGCAAAAAGTCTGCAACGGTAGGCTCTGAGCTAAGGAGGACCTGGGACAAGGATGGGTGGGATTGAGGGGTATTTACAGTTTCCTTACCCATTTCTTTTTTGCTTGGGATTTCACTTCAGTGAACCTAGTTGGTTTTATAGTCAGAAGAAAGGAAAATAAAACTGCATCTTGCAAACATTGTTGAGCTTGGGGTGCGTTTTGTATGAATGTAGTTTTCTTTTCATTTCCCACCATTATGTAAAGCTGTGCCTGTGTTTCATAAGCCAGGCCGCTGCTTGGGATGTTTCTGGGTGGAGAGCAAAGCCCCAGGCTGTGGGCGCTCTGGCCTTTGCTTGGCTACTCAGGACAACGCTCCTCTGATGTGCTCTGGCACGTCTGCCTGCCTGTCCCCTGAATACTGAGTGGGCAGCAATGAGGCATGAATGGCCCTGAGCAGCTGCGTTCCTGAGTGACAGTGCTGGGCATCGCTTGGGCAGGGCTGGGCGTGCGCGTGGATGTGTGTGTGTGTGTGTGTGTGTGTGTTTGTGTGTGTGTGTGTTGGGCTGGGTGCCGTGAGCCCAAGGGCCTTGCTGTCGAGCCAACATCCTCTTAATATCCTTGGGACACTTCCTTTGACTCACATGCAGAGCTCCCCGCCAGCAGAGGCCTGGACTGAGTCCTTGAGGGGAGAACGCCCAAGCTTCCCCCAGACCAGTGCCTCACCAAGGGCCTATCTTGGGCACCAGACAGAGGCGTGTAGTTTAGGCACTCTTCCCAGTGCCTAAAATTTTTCTTCTAGAAAAGTTTTTGGGAGCGTTGGAGTGGTGGCTCAGCGATTGGAGCGCTTGCCTGGCTTGCATGAGGACCTGGGTTTGAATTCCAGCACCTCATACACAACTAAGTGTCAGAGCAAATGAAAAAAGAAATAATATTGATTCTCTCTCTCCTCCTCTCTTTCTTAAAAAAAAAAAAAAAAAAACCAATCAAAAAAAAAAATAGTTCCACTCAAAGAACCTCTGATTTTTCTTGTTTTGAATTGTTTCTGTTCCTTTAAAAATACTTTCAATTTCTAATTTAAAACTAAAACATATTGCCAGGCATGGTGGCACATGCCTGTAAGCACAGTGGCTCCAGAGGCTGAGGCAGAAGAATTGCAAGTTCAAAGCTAGCCTTAGCAACTTAGCAAGACGCTGTCTGAAACCAAAACCAAAAACAACAGGCTGTGGGATGAGGCTCAGAGGGTAAGCACCCCTAGGTTTAATCCCCAGTACCAAAAACAGACAAAACAAAACAAAAATAAAAATAAGAGGGGCTGGGGCTGGAGGGGTGGCTCTGTGGTTACGGTGCTTGCCCAGCATGCACAAGTACGTGGGTTCAAACCCCAGCACCACATACACAACTAAGTATCAGAGCAATGAAAGCCATTGAAAAACTAAATAAAAATTGATTCTCTCTCTCTCTCTCACCTCTCACTCACTGTCCCTTTCTCTCAAAAAAAAAAAAAAAAAAAAAAAAGCCAGTGGAGCTGGAGCAGTGGCTTAGCGGTTGGAACGCTTGCCTGGCATGCACTGAGGACACAGGTTTGAATCCTAGCACAACATAACTAAGTGTCAGAAAAACAAAACCCAGATGAATAAGTAAAGTTGATTCCCTGCCCCTCTCTCCTTAAAACAAAAGAAACAAACAAAAAAACAAGACAGAAGTTCATATAAGTACATAGTCAGACTCAGTGTCGCATTCCTGAAATCCCAGTGACAAGGGAGGCTGAGGAGGGGAAATCACAAGTTCAAAGCCAGCCTGAGCAATTTAGAGAGACCCTGTGGTTTTGCATCTCAGTGGTTTATATGCTTTTCCTCATTTTTTTTAAAGAGAGGGACAGAGCAAGGGTGGGGGGGGGAGAGAGAGAGAGAGAAGAAGGGATAATCAATTTTATTTAGTTTTTCACGTGGCTTTCATTGCTTGGACACTATCTTGTGTACGTGGTGTTGGGATTCAAACCCGCCTCCTTGCGCATGCCAGGCAAGCGCTGTAACTGCTGAGCCACCCACTCCAGCCCTAGGCTTTTCCTTTAAGACTCAATATCTTTCTCTCTTTATCCTAAATCTCTATCTCATGAAGAACACAACAGAGGGTCACGAGTCAGGGGCTAGGGAATTACTGCAGATTGGAAATGGAGGTACCTCTGCTCCTTGCATGGTCAGTCAAGGTTGAAAACAGACAGTCATTGCTCAGTATAATTGCTATTGTGGGTTTTATTTTTTAATTATCTGGCTAGGTGCTTAGTGCACACTTGTAATCCCAGGCACTCCGGAGGCTGAGGCAGGAGGATCTCAAGTTTGAGAACAGTCTAGGCAACTTAGTGAGACCCTATCTCACAATAAAAAATGAAAAGGGATGGGAATGTAGCTTGGTGGTAAAGCATTCCTGGATTCAATCCCCAGGACGACCACCAAAAAAAAAAAAAAAAAGAAAAAAAGAAAGAAAAGAAAGTTTGGATCAGAAATATACCATTTCTCTTACATTTTCCTACTACATTTGAAATTCTTCAGACTTTTTTTTTTTTTTTTTTTTTTTGTACTGGTGAGAGAACCCCCAGGCACTTTACCACTGAGCTGCATTCCCAGCCCTTTTTATTTTTTTGTTTTGAGACAGGGTCTTGCCAAGTTGTTTAGGGCCTTGCTAAGTTGCTGAGGCTGACCTTGCACTTTAGATCCTCCTGCCTTAGCCTCCTAAATTGCTGGGATTACAGGTGTGCTCCACACCTGGCTGAAGGCATCTTTTTTTTTAAAGAGAGAGGGACAGGGGCTGGAGTGGTGGCTCAGTGGTTTCAGTGCTTGCCTGGCAAGCACGAGGACCCGGGTTCAAACAAACCCTAGCACCATGTACACAACTGAGTGTTGGAGCAACTAAAGCAGCCACCGCTCCAGCCCCTAAAGGCATCATTTTTGCTAGCTGTGTATCATCCAGTCATAGGGTTATTTCCTCATTTATTAACTATTTCTGCAGACAAGTGGACTGCTTCCAGTGTTTTACCATTATATGTTAGCATTTCGTTGTCTGTGTCCTTGTCTTCCTGTGGGGCTACCTCCTGAACCTGAGCTCTAAACAAGAAACTACTGGGTCAGAGGGTGGCAACAACTCCAGGGCTCCAGATACATATTTGGCAAAGAGCTCTTTAGAAAGTCTGGTTCTGCTGGCTCAGTGGCCTTTGCCACTAACTGGTGAGGTCTTGTTGTGGGTTTGGAGTGGGCAGATAAAGGGAATGCAAAGCCTGCTTGGCCTTGGCTGATCTTTGCTCTTCTTTGGGCCTCAGTTTCTGCACATCTGTAAAATGGACTTATTTTTGTAACACACTGAGGTTGAGTTCTCCCCTGGTGCCAGGCCCTGTATGCTGGATGAGAAATTTGTGGGGCCATTCTCTGTCCCAGAGAAGCAAATCCAACTGGGTCAGGAGGGCTGAAAGACTGCTAACATGTTCAAACAACACCTTTTTAGGCAGTGATGTGTTGGGGTGGGGAGGGTGGTGGACTCTGGTGCCCAGGAAGCAAAGGGAATTGCAAGGGCCAGGCATGGTGGTGTAAGCCTGTAACCCCAGATACTTGGGAGGCTGAGGCAGGAGAATCATAAGTTTGAGGTCTCAAAATAAAAAAGAAAAAGGGCTCAGTGGTAGTGTGGCCCTAGGTTCGATCCCAGTTCTGGAAAAACAAAAACAAAAACAAAAACAACAAAACAAAATGTGAATTGCAGGAGAGAAATAAGAGTTTTGCAAGGACCCTTCTCCAGGAAATTTGCAGATTCTTGGTCTTGTGCACTGGGCTGGAGAGAGCCTCATCTGAGGGAGGTAAGGATGGGAATGGGAAACTGGAGACAGCAGAGAAACTCTGGCCCCTTGACTTTCCTGCGAGCCAATTCACCCAAGCATTCAGGCTTTCTTGTCTCTTTACTTCCTCATATGCTCACTTGGACTTTAAAAAAAATTGAGAAGAAATAAACATCATGAAGTGGGTTCACATTTTTTTTTCTCTACTGTGATCCTCCTGCCTCAGCCTCCCAAATTGCTGGGATCATAGGTATACACCTCTGTACCTGGAGAAATTTACTCCTTTATTTTTTTTTTTCATACCAGGAATTGAACACAGGAGTGCTTTATCACTGAGCCACATCCCCAGGTCTTTATATTATTATTATTTTGGTACCAGTGATTGAACCCAGGGGTGCCACATCCCCAGCCCTATTTTTTTATATTTATTTTGAGACAGGGTCTTGCTAAGTTGCTTAAGACCTTGCTAAATTGCTGAGGTTGGCTTTGAACTTGAGATCCTCCTGCGTCAGCCTCCCAAACTGCTGGGATTACAGGCGTGTGCCTGTGCACCCAGCTCTAATTTGAGAATTTTGGGTTAAACCAATGAAGGAAAAAGAAAAAGATTGCCCCATGTCCCTTTGCTGTTTTTTGAAGATTATCTGGGTTGGCCTTAGATTTTTTTTTTTTAAACGAGGGATTGAACCCAGGGGCGCTTAACCACTGAGCCACAACCCCAGCCCTTTTTGTTCTTTTAGTTTGAGACAGGTCTTGCTTAAGTGCTTAGGCCCTAAGTTTCTGAGTCTGGCCTTGAACTTGCGATCCTCCTGCCTCAGCCTCCTGAGTAACTGGGATTACAGGTGTGTGCCACCACATCTGGCACCAATAACATTTCTTTTTATTTTTATTTTTTAAAGAGAGAGAGAGGGACAGTAAGAGAGAGAAAGGGAGAATCAATTTTTTATTTAGCTTTTCATCTGGGTTTTGTTGTTCCGATACTTAGTTGTGTACATGGTGCTGGGGTTTGAAATACTGTACTTGTGCATGCCAGGCAAGGGCTGTAACTGCTGAGCCACTGCTCCAGCCCCACCAGTGACATTTCAACTATTTCCCTAAGCCTTATTTTCTTCTCCTCATCTATGTACTTTACATAAAGTCACGCACATTCTGCCCGTCTTGCTGTTTTACCTTACTTTTGAGTTCCTGTCCTTTTCTACCCTAGGATCGCTGTTGGTGCAGAGGGAGGTCAACCATTGTCCCCACTTGCTGGACATTTGCAGTGCTTCTTCTTTTATACTGAAACAAGCAACATGCACTTTCATTCCAGCCAGCACTGAGCTTCCAGGTTAAAGGGCCACCCCCTTCCCCGGTGGCTCCTGCAGAGTCCTAGGCCTAAATTGCACTGCTGCCACTCTGAGTCATTCCAGAGGGCCTGCGGAAGGAGAAGGTGGAGCACTCCTGAGGGGCTAGTGCCAGTGCTGGAGCCCAGGCCCGATTTCCTTCATCGTGAAGGAAAGGTGCTTAGTCATTGCAACTTGCAATTTGAGCTGCAGGGCTGGGTCCTGCCTGGCACTGCTGCCGGCCTGGGTACCGCCCTAGGTGGAGAGCAGGGAGCCGTGCCCTGCAGCCTTTGTCAACTCTTGCCAGGGTGCTGGGCGAGGCAACGGAGGTGCCACTGACAAGGCATTTTTAGGGAGTTGGGCCCCACCTGGCATAATCTTCAGGATATAGTAGGGAGAGCTGTTCAGCCTCGTCTCCTTTCCTGGTGCTCTTAGGTTTCCCTGAGCGAGGTGGGGTGATGGTGGTGGCAATGATGTTCCCACACACACTAAAGGTTAAAGTTTGGTTGGGCACAGTGGTGCCCACCTGTAATCCCAGTAACGTGGGAACCGGAGGCAGGAGGATCACAAGTTCAAAGCCAGCCTTAGGGATTTAGTGAGGCCCAAAGAACTTAATGAGACCCTGTCTCAAAAAAAAAAAAGAAAAAAAAGATGGCTGGGGATGTGGCTCAGTAGTTAAGCACCTCTGGGTTCAAAACCCAATACCCCAAAATAAAATAAATAGATAAAAAATAAAATCAAGTTTTGTTCTGTTTTGTTTGGTGGGTGGATTTTCTCCTGGGCTGACTGTGACCAGCTGAAAGTGAACGGCTGCTTAAGACAGAACCAAAAAGCTCTGGAGTCAGGGGCTGCTGAAATACTCTGAGCCACAGCCCCTCTAGGAAATATGGAAGCCATTAATAGCTCTTTACTATAGGTTTTGGTGGATGACATCCCCCAAAGTCAATGTTTCTTACTTTATTCTTTCCCTCCCGCTACTTCCGGAATTAGCAATAGCACCCAGCACTCTCTCTTTGTGGTGTCTGTGATGAGGTGTAGAAAAAGCACTTTCCTCTGTGCTGCTGTGAAAGATGCTGCTCACCTGGTGGGGACTGGGGAAGAGTTGGGCCATCATCACCCCTTTGGTTCACTTGTCCTTTGGCTTGCCAAGGCCTATGTGTGTGGGCACACAGGGGTGGCTGCTCCAGGCAGCAGGCTGACCTGGGCTCTGGGGGCCGTGTGTTCATGCAGCACTGTCTTATGATCTGAACAAAGAATGGCCTGCTGAGGCTGCAGATCAAGGAAGGCTCCGAGGAGGAGGTGATGATGGATGGCTAGTGTTGAAATAACACAGTTTCCTGTAACAAAACTGCAACATGACTGGCGAAAGCTGCCATGGGTGAGGAGGGGATTGAGGCAAAAAATTTCAACTGTAAAAGAAGGGTTGGGGTGTTGTTCAGTGGTAGAGCACTTGCCTAGCATGTGAGAGGCCCTGGGTTTGATCCCCAGCACTGCAATAAATAATTTTTAAGCTATGAATCAAATATAAAGGCACTGAATTGGAAATTGACAATGGCTGTGTAGGGGAAAAGGGGCTGGGTCTACACCCATCTCTCATCTGGGCCTCAGTTTCCCCTCCTGACCTGTGTCCTCGTAGGATTCAGTGACTCAGGGCTAAGAAAACCCTTTGAAAATCACACATATGAAGACTAATTGTGAATAACTATGATGAGAAAAGAATTCTGTGATGTCCTAATTTTAGTTTTAAGTCAAAGAATGCAAGGCAGGAAAACATGAGGAGTTTATTTTATTTTTCTGGTACTGGGGATTGAATCCAGGGGCAACCACTGAGCCACATCCCCAGCCCTTTTTATTTTTTATTTTGAGATAGGGTCTCGCTAAGGTGCTTATGGCCTAAGTTCCTGAGGCTGGCTTTGAATTTGCAATCCTCCTGCCTCAACCTCCTGAGCCGTTGGTATAATAGGCCTGCGTCACCATGCCTGGAGCAAAGTAGTTTCTTGAACCCATTTATTGCACAATCAGGGAGCAATGCCACTGTCATTTCAAAATACTCCTCACAATTGTCCGGGGAGCTAGAGGCCTTCATGCAAACCCTGCAAACCCTGCGGAGTGCGTGGTCCAATATGTGTGGTATCAAGCACTGTGTCTGGCACAGAATGCCTGCCACTCCCATTCTTATGGCCCACTGCCTGTCTCTCTCCTCCCACCTGAGTGCCTGCAGTTCCATTGCCCTCTCGCTGAGAGCAGAGCCCGGGGAGGTGCTGTGTGATGGAAGGTGTACAGCTCTAACAGCCATCTCAGCACGCTGGCCCATCATCTAAGGACGCCAAAGTCCTCCCAGAGCACTATTAATTAATAACCCTGCCGTCTTGTGCTGGAGCCCAAACAGCTCTCCAGTCTCCTTTTGGGCAGAAGCCCAGATGAGACATGGCAATGGGCAGATGAAGGTCTGGGCTGGGGACCATGGTGAGGTGGGAGGGGCTCACTCCTAGGTTTTTGGGCTCTGCCTAGGCCATCTGTGAGAGAGCAGTAAGCTTTTTGGTGAGGAGGGCAAAGGTCTCAGAGTGAAGACCAGGGTTCTTCTTTGTTCTTAAACATTTTTCAAAATTTCTTTTTTTTCGTTTTCTTTTTGGGACCAGGGTTCTTCTACATGGGCATTTTGAGAATCTGTGTAGCTATCCCCAGGTGATGACATGTTTAACACAGAACATGTCATTATTAAATTTCTCCTTTATATCACAATTCTTATTTTATATATATATATAAATAATGTTTTTGGTACTGGGGATTTAACCCAGGGGTGTTACATCCCCAGTCCTTTTGTTTTTTGAGACAGGGTCTTTCTAAATTACTAAGGGTCTTGCTAAGTTGCTGAGGTTGGCTTTGAACTTACGATCCTCCTGCTTCAGTCTCCTGACCCACTGGGATTACAGGCATGTGTCACTGTGTCTGGCATAATTCTTATTATTTGGTACCAGGGATTGAACACAGGGGTGCTTAGCCACTGAGCCACATCCCCAGCCATTTGTGTTTTAAAGAATCAATTTTAGGGGCTGAAGCAATGGCTCAGAGGTCAGTGGTTGCATTGCTTTCCTGGCATGCACAAAAACCCTGGTCCAAACCCCAGCACCACATATACAACTAAGTTGGCAAAACAAAGGCCAAATGAAAAACTAAAGTTAGTTATCTCTCTCTCTCACTGTCCCTCTCTCACTTTAAAATTATTTTTATTTTTAGAGAGAGAGGGACAGTAAGACAGAGAGAGAAACAGAGAATCAGTTTTCTTTAGTTTTTCATGTGGCTTTCACAGCTCCGACCCTTCATTGTTTATGTGGTGCTAGGGTTTGAAACTGCATCCTTGAGCATGCCAGGCAAGCTGAGCATTACTCCAGCCCCACCTCCCTCTCTTGCTCTCTTAAAAAAAAAAAAAAAATCAATTTTATTTAGTTTTTTGTCTGGCCTTTGTTTCTCCAACACTCAGCTGAATATGTGCTGCTGGGGTTCGAACCTGGGTCCTTGCACATACCAGGCAAGTGCTCCAACTGCTGAGCCACTGCTCCAGCCCCATTTTTAATATTTTTATTTTAAGACAGGGTCTAAGTTTAGCCTCACTAAATTGCCTTAAATTTGAAATTCTCCTGCCTCAGCCGCCCCAGCCACTGGGATTACAGGCATGTGCCACCATGCCTAGCTACAATTCTTATTTTTATTTTATTTTATTTATTTATTTATTTATTTATTTATTTATTTATTTTTAGAAACAACTTTATTTAGTTTTTCACATGGCTTTAGTTGCTCCAACACTCAGTTGTGTACGTGGTGCTGGGGTTTGAACCCTGGTCCTCATGCTTGCCGGGCAAGCGCCAAAACCACTGAGCCATCGCTCCAGCCCTACAATTCTTTTTTTAAAGTAATTATTATTTAAAATAATTTTAATAACAAAAATAATAATTACATTATGTAGACATATTTAAAAATTCTGTATAGAGTTTTAGGTCACATGCTTTATGAATTCCAGGTCAAGTTAGCAAAGGAGAAATTACAGAACACTTGTTTGAAAGGGAGCAAGGTGCCTGCTGGGGTCGGGGACCTGGTGGAGAGCACAGTGTCTGTATACCTGTTGCTAGAGTCTTCCTCCCCACC
Source organism: Aplodontia rufa (assembly GCA_004027875.1). NCBI lineage: Eukaryota > Metazoa > Chordata > Mammalia > Rodentia > Aplodontiidae > Aplodontia > Aplodontia rufa. The sequence continues at coordinate 30,139 of PVKS010002244.1, forward strand.
CAGGGCATCTGGGTTGAAGCAAGTCAGGGAAGCCTCTCAGTACAAGCAGGAAAGACCCACGGGTGGGAGGAGTCATCTCTGGAGCAGGGCAACATCGGAGACAGTGAAATAGGGTTTGTGTGGCCAAAATGTGAAGGAGTTGAGGTTTTGCACCTGCTTCAGAAGCCAGGGCATTGTTCTCAACCCTTGGAGAGACACCACAGGAAATGGGAGGTTTGCTGAGGGTCCCCACATAGAGCTCTGCCACCCACACCCATCATTCTGGGGTGGCAGGGAAAGGCAGCTGTTTCTGTGCACTGTGACTGTCTTTTCAGTCTGATGGACGGATACCAGTCCATCCACAGACAGTGCCCCTTGCTCCTTCTCCAGGGGCCTTTCCCAAGGCCACACTGGAATAACCTTCCTTCTGGGGACCTGGAAGATTAAAGCAGAATGCACACAGAGCACAAGTACCGATACCTCCTGGAACTGCACTTCAAATTTATTCAAACTCCTCTGCAGCAAATGTTTGTTGAGCACAATGGCACAGTCACACTGCCTTTGCACTATCTCCTCCCAAACCTTTCGTTTGTTGGTTATTAGAAATCTGTTACTAACCAGGTGTCGTGGTGCACATCAGTAATCCCAGTGGCTCGGGAGGCTGAGGCAGGAGGATTGCAAGTTCAAAGACAGCCTCAGAAACTTAGCGAGGCTCTAAGCAACTAACGAGAGACCTTGTCTTAAAATATAAAACAGGATTGGGGATGTGGCTCAGTGGCAAAGCACCCTGGGCTCAATCTCTGCTTCTAGCCAGTCTTTACTTTTTCTTTCTTTTGGGGGATACTGGGGATTGAACCACTGAGCTCTATATCTAAAGTTCTTTTTCTTTTATGAATTTCATTTTTATTTTTTTGTCTGGTTCTTGTTTTTCTGACACTTAGTTGTGTATGTGGTGCTGGGTTTGAACCCAGGTCCTTGTGTATACCAGGCAAGTGCTCCACTGCCGAGCAACCGTGCCAGACCTAATAATTTTATTTCTAATGCAGGTTTCCCAATCCCAAACCACTGTGGACAGCACAGGCTCCCAATGGGTTTCCTATGGCTGTGTGACCATGGCAGCTGTCTTCTTACCCAATCCTTCAGCAAACTCTAAGAGGCTTAGAATCCTGAATTGATCTACTCTCTACACGTCTGTAAGACTCTGCATGTCACGTGACACATACCCAAGTTGCATCATCTGAAACATGGAAAGTTAGAATGAGTGTCTGGATGTCTGATTTGGTGACTGCTTGCTGCTGCTCCCCTCTGCCTCCATCTAAACATGGACTTTCCTTCAGTGACCACATGGCTCGATTTCCAGCTTTCCTTCCAGTTGGAGACTGCTGGGTCCTGACAGCTCTGAGACAAATGCTGCTACCCCAAAGCCTCAACAATCTCTTATTCATGTGTACCTTATTCAAAGGTCAAATTGCTCACATTTTCAGCAACATCTAATTTAAGAATGAGGATCTGTAAACAGTGAGCGAAAAATGTCATTAGTAACAAATAGCTCCAAATCCTACCTGTTTCATTTTAAGAGAGAAAACTCCAGCTATTATTCAGGATCTACTGACCTCAGTTTTCCACAAAATCCCTATGAACCCAGTTATCTCGATTCCTGTGTCTTTCTTTGGGTACTGGGGATTGAACCCAGGGGTGCTTAACTACCCTAACTATATTCCCAGGCTTTATGTTTGATTTTGAGATGGAGTCTTGCTAAGTTGCTCAAGACCTTGCAAACTCGCTGAGGCTAACTAACATTTGAACTTCTGATCTTCCTGCCTCAGTCTCTGGAGTTCCTGGGATTACAGGCATGCACTACCATGCCTGGCTTGGATTCCTACGTCTTGACAGACAAGAAGTAGACAACTCTAGTTTTTAATAAACAGTGGCAACGTGAATGACCTAAGAATGACCAAAAAGTAATGGCAGCAACTGAATCCAGAAAGGAATTCTAGACCAAATCTCCAGTCTGCTAGGCTTCGGATGCTAGATCCACCAGTTCCTTAATATGCCACCTTTTTTTTTTCTTTTTTTAAGAGAGAGGGACAGTGAGAGAGAGAGAGAGAGAGAGAGACAGAATCAATTTTATTTAGTCTTTCATTGCTCAGACACTTCATCGTGTACATGGTGCTGGGGTTTGAACCCGCGTACTCATGCATGCAAGGCAAGCGCTGTAACTGCTGAGCTCCAGCCCCAATATGTCTTGCTCACCTCCTCCTCAGCGCCAACCTTCCTTCTCCCTAAAATGGGTAATTATGAAGATTGGGAAAATAATGGGCTAGTAATTCTTAGTTGTTGAATGAGTATGTAGCATTAATGATGATGGGTGTGTGTTTACTGAATTAGTTACACAGTAATTTAGCTTTAAGGCAGACAGGTACAGCAAATATTTTAGGAAATGAATTTGGAAATATGCTTAGGTGTTAACATTGATCATTAGGGAGATGTATAATTAATCCCATCATTTTTTTTGGTGGTAGTGAGGATATGACCCAGGAGTGCTCTACCACTGAGCTGCATCCCCAGCCCTTTTTAAACTTATTATCAGGCAGGGTCTTGCTAAATTGCTGAGGCTGTCCTCCAACTTGTAGTTTTTGTGCTTCAGCCTCCTCAGTAGATAGGATTACAGGTAATGTGCCACTGTGCCTGGCTTAAACCCTTTTTCTTTAAACGTTTCTCTATTTTCATGATTCTGCTTTACTTCCTTTCTTTTTTAATCATCCTAGATGCCTACCATATGAGGGCTCAATACACATGAATCAAATGATATTTGGGAAATGATTCAGATGACGTGTTCTATAAAACAGTGTTTTGGTAGAATTGTATCCTCTATCTGGGGAAACCTTTGAGGAGTAAGTGAAGCTCTTGAGGAATCAACCCATGTGAATTACATACTTTTTTTTTTTTTTTTTGAGAGGGAGGGACAGTGAGAGAGACAGAGAAAGAGAGAAACAACTTTATTTAGTTTTTCTCATGGCCTTTCTTGCTCCAACACTTAGTTGTGTATGTGGTGCTGCGGTTCGAACCCGGGTCCTCACGCTTGCCAGGCAAGCGTGGAAACCACTGAGCCACCACTCCAGCCCTTGTGAATTACATACTTCATGCTTAGCCATTAGGGATGGAAGTATTTAACAGGCACAAGATTTGGAAACCCCAGACCTAAGGATCCCTGCTAGCCAATGATCCTGCTGCCTGAGAACAGATTGTGTTAATTTTATGAATCACTTGACTGAGCCAAGGGCTACCTAGATAGCTAGTCAGGCATTGTTTCTGGGTGTGTCTGTGAGGATTTCTGTGAGAGATTAGCATTTGTATTAATAGACTGAGTAAAGCAGATCTGCCCTCACCAATGTGGGTGGGCATTTTCCAATACTCGGAAGGCTTCAGTGGGACAAAAGGAGGAAGGTTGAATTGAATCCACCTGACCTGGCACATGGTTCTTTTGTCATCAAAACTGTCTGTTCTTAGGCCTTTGGACTGGCTTGGAATCACTAATACTGAATTTTCCTGGGCTGTCAGCTTGCTAATGGCAGATCTTGGGACTTCTTGGTCTCCATAACATTGTGGGCCAATACCTGATTCTTGTTCAATAAAATTTACAGGAAGTCATTGACTTGAAGTGAACTAGGCTCATCAGGCCAACCAAAATGTACTCATTCATGCTGAAGACCAACATCAACCAAAACTAAGTTGGTTATCTGACCTTTAGAGAAATCAGGAGAGATAACAGTCAAATCGCTCAACAGGGCAGTTTTAGCCAGTATGATAATGATAAAACTTACCATGTTTTAACCTTATAAGGAAAGCAACTGGGAAATGACCAATTCACTTTTTGTTTTCTATTTCTGCTTTCCTCAGCCAGTTTTCTGTTGTAAACCCCTAGATGAGGGTTTGGCTCGGTGCTAGAGCATATGCTTAGCACATACTGAGCATGTGAGAAGCACTGGGTTCAATCTCCAATGTGCACACAAATTATACTGAATGTAATTATTGCTGGATTCTGGACTTAAAATAAAAATAAAACCAATTAAGACACTTGAACTGAATTTGTTTTAAGTGGTTCTATTTCTCTGCAAAACTCTTACTGTCCAGGCTGGAAACAGGTAGATAAGGTTTTTCTTTGTTGGTTTTGTTCCCTTCCCCTATCCATCTCACTAATAGGGGGTTCTGGCAAGGTGCAGCAACTCATTCAAAATTCCCCATTTCTACAAATTTAAATAAAAACACAGGTAAAATTTAGTAGGTGCTAAAACTTGGTTTTGAAATTTTATTAAAAAAATATATTTGCAAACATATAAAATTTAGGATGAAAAACGCTCATTTTAAAACATGTAATAACTTAATATTTGCAAACATACACAGATGGTATAAAATCCATACCATTAACAATGTTAATGATGTTGTATTGCGCTCATGGAACAAAAACTTTGCTGTCATTCCAGAGCTTCTTATCCCCACATTTCAGGGAGCTAAGAATCTGATATAATGAAAATTGTGAGAGCCAAATGGCCAAAGTAGTAATACAGATAAAAATCATTTAGAACACATATTTTAAAAACATGTTTCCTACGAATTCACAACACGGATAAAAGGGAAACACAATTTTTCTCACTTCAACGTGATCATTATTGCAACTTAGCATTAAAAGAAAGATGTCAAATCCAAATCTGAATGAAAAATTGCACACATCTCTCCTGCTGAACTCTGCTGAAAAACAGTATTCTTGGGGCCTTGGCCCACTCATAGAAATGTTCTCAAGCACATCTTTTAAAAAGCTTAGTGTAAGTTGCTTTGCTCTGTTCAGACCTTAACATTTCAGACATTGAAAACACAGAGCACTATCATTTCCTGAAGGTATTCTGAACATAACCGAAGAAACCCAAAAGTAGGCAAGAAAAAAAACATGTGCTCCACAGCAAATGTGCAGCAAGGACGCAGAACATGGGCCTGTGACTCTCAGTCCTCACTACTCAGGCTGAGCTCACTTGTGCCTGTGTCACTTCTTATTCTTCTCCAAGTTAGAGTATGATGGCTGATTCTGTTTTTTAAGCAGTTAGGCACCTTCAACTTCATGTTGCATTATTAGTAATATAATGGCAGTTATGGCCTCTACTACCAAAAGAGAAAATTCTAAACTACATTCTTTGTGGGAGGTGAGTAATAAAGCTGCATGGTTTAAAAATATTTTACCTAGTAGTAGATTTGATGGGGTTTATAAGTTCCACTAGAAAATATAGGCCAGAAACGGAATAAATGCTTGAACATGCAAAATCTGGTCAGACATATTTTAAACTAAGTCTGTGCACCCTCCTGTAGAGAGGGCTCAGGCTGACTTAGATTCTCAACAAAATACCACTCTATTCAAGGTAAGCTGTGGACATTCCATAGGCAGACTTGCTTCATGAAATGCTTCTCAGGATGCTCATGGTCACTTGAAAACCTTTTATTGCTCCCCTGGTACTGGGGATTGAACTCTGGGTACTCTACCACTGAGCTATATCCCCAGCCCCCTTTTAAAAATTAATTAAATTGTAGACAGCATCTCACTAAATTGCTCAGGCTGGCCTCGAACTTGCAATCTTCCTGCTTCAGCCTCCTGAGTAGGTGGGGTTATAGGTGTATACCACCATGCCCAACAAAAAGGACACCTATCACAACTCACAAATCCTGGGAGAGATGCACAACAAAGAGGACTGAGGTGGTCTGTGAGATATGGAGTGTCAGTATGTGTGTCTGAAGACTCACTTTAACTACAACAAACACAGGAGCAGTGCCAGCCACTGGTGGTATCTTAGACACACGATAATTAAAAGTCTGATTTGCTCCTCCTAGAGCCTACATCTGGATGGTAGTAGGGTGGAGTCAGGTGGGGTGGCGGCAGCAGGATGGGTGACGGATGGTCATAGTGGTCTAAGTGCAGAAGCTCCATCTTGGTGTCCATTTTGATTCAACTAGGGTTCCAATAAAGGCATGGCAGCAATGTAAACATGCAACCTAAGCTAGCATGAGGTTTTGGACAGCAAGCCTGAAGGAGGAATAAGGCAACTGACTGTAACTTTCAGGCCAGGGTCATCCAACTGCAACTATCCAGGCTTGGCCTGGCTCTCGGGGACTCATTCTGGCCTGAACTTCTTGGTAATCATGACCACGAACTTCTGGCTTCTGAATTTTAAGTAAATGCTGTGACTATATAAATTTGGGAGTTGAAATAGGTTTACCCTTTTCAAGTCTCCATGACTTGGGCACTTAAATGTTTATTTTCACACTAAAGAAGCCTTATCATAGGTTCTCTTTTACTGTTGATCATATTCATTCTTAGCATTAAAGGACGAAAATTAACAGATTTGATTATAGACCCTCTTTAGGATATTTTTTTTTACTCTCATAATATTATGCATACTCAAAAGCATCATTTAAATTCAAACAGCTACTATAACAAGAATCCCTTGATTCACCTGTTTTACTAAAGCCCACTGAAACTACACTTGGGTTGTGATCAAATCTCCTAGTGCATTCATTTTATAAGAACAGTCAAGTGGTTCCTTGGACACCATTTCCTGGTGTCAGCAACATTCCTTATCTTACTATAACTTTCATCTTACTAGAATTTTCTTTTTCCTAGATGACCCACAAGCAATTCATTTTTGGTTGCTGAATTCACACACTATCTTTGAAAACAAACTATTCCTAATTGAGTAAGAAAATCTATAAGCTTCCCTGAATTCTGCACAATTCACACATAACTCGGTAGACAGCAACAGAAGACACTAAATTGAGAAGCAGAAACACTGTTCAGGAAGCATGTTTAGATTAACATAAGCCAATCAAACAAAGTATTCTTTATGCTAAAAAACTAAGACCAAACTAAAACAAGTATACAATTCACAAGTAATTTTCTAAAATTTCTTCTATAAAAAAAGAAAAATCTATGGACTTATGATTGAGTTACCATTAAAGCTTAAATGATTGTTCCCGAGGAACCATCACATCTGTCAGCATTATTCACAGCTAATCCTTATGCTAGCTGGTTGAGCCAATTGGGTTTTTACCCCATCATTAAATAGTGCTCAGAAAAGTAAGCAGTGCATCTTAATTGGTTAAATACTACAAAATGACCTGTATCATAGAAATAAAGACACTTTCATTCAAAGAATATCTTAAAATTACTATTGCTGAAATAAATCAAAATCTACATTAAAATATTACTAAACACCATTACATGCCATAAAAGAATAAATATAAATCATGGCAGATCAATAGCAGCATAACAAAGCATCTTTACAAATTTTCATACTTTGGGCTGGAACAATTCTCACAGCCAAGGAATACATTGGAGAAGTTCTGAATCTCACACTTTCTTCTTAACTCCATATTCTACAATAAAGTAAGGGCAGTGTGAATAACAGTTCCCTTTTCTGCATAGCTTAATACTGTTCTCAGTTGAGGAATGGAACCAGAATGGCTTTGTCAGATTGGTCCATTAGTCCTTTTGTCAAAGTGTTAAGGAAAATAATCAACAATGACTTCTGTGTTTAGACAGAAAAGGAGAATAAGGCTGTGTTTCACACAAACTTAACATTTTCAGAACCACTGGGGAGTTTAACTTAAAATGATTTCTGATAGGATGTGGGCATTCCCAGGCCCCTCCTTCAAGGTGTGACACACACTCTCCCACATCACCACAGAGCCTAGTGAAGCCCTATTCAAAATGCAATGCTGCACTGGAGTCTTCTGCATGGCAGGACTGGGGATACTTAAAAACAAAAGGCAAAGAAATTTCAGAACTTTTAAGGCCCAAATGGGGCACACATAAAATATACTTCACTTGAACAAAAAATTCCTAATTTATTAACTTAAAACTCTGATCCTTAAAACTTGAAGCTACTTTATGGAGCTGACTTCTACTTAGAACTCAATTATTAGCCTAATTCCGGTTTCAGGGGGCAGAGGTGTAGGGAGGGTGTGGGCTAGGCTGAGTTCTGTGGCAAGGCTGGTGGCTATTCCTCCCTAAGTCCTTGAAAGAGAAGGCAAGCTGAAAAATCAGACCTCTCCAATCACATACTTGCTTACAGCTGATGAAAACACCGACATAACTTACACAATGTTTTTTTCTTTTCTTTTTTTTCTTTTTTTTGTGTCAAAGATCTGCTGGTGATGCTTCACAGTGAAACCTCCATTATCACTGAGAATGTCACTTGAAAAACATTCTTAAGGAATGAGTCTTTCTCCTAGGCTCATTTTCAGGATTCTCAAAACTCTATGTTCTGCCCAGAAAAAGTTTCCATGATGAAGCCTATTTGATTTTGAGGTTGACCCTCTACCTTCAGATTTATTCCACTCCAGTCATAGGTTGTGGTTGTCTTTGTTCTTGGTCAGAACCTGCAAGTAAACTTCATGAAGCGTACTGAGGAAGCTGGAATCATTCTAGAAGAGACAGTAAAGGAAAGAACATGGAATTTCGTATTTACCTCATCACAAAGCTTACTTCCTTGAAAACAGCTTAGGGAAGAACTGTGTAAGTGATTACTATAACTAATTACCCAAATAATCTCATCCAAAGACAATCATCACTAATATCTTAGAGTTTACTGTTTCTATTCTGCCAGGAGTGCATGTTTAGGAAGAGAAACCTATTCCTACCTAGTATTCTGTTACAAAAAAATTGTTTTCTTTTATTAAACGATAAATAATCAAAGACTCAACTGCAACCTTACATACCTTTATGAGATGTATCAATGTATCCTGGAGCTGAGACTTGCTGAGAATAATGGAAGGCTTTCTCTGATTTTCTGGTGTTCCAACAGTGAGGGGTGACGGGGAGCTTGCTTTCCTCTCTAGGTCTGTGGACCTCGGGACTGTCTGCTGGAAAACACTTGGGGACAATAGGACTGAAGACACTGCTGTAGTTGTTGCAGTAACCAGTGGAGAGCCTGCGACCTGCAGGGGAACAATGACAATTTTGCACCAAAGTGTAGAAGTCAGCAGCCAGGCTCAGAGCAGGGAACATTTGATATCAGCCATTACTATAGTATGATTTGGAGCACAGAGCAGAATCAAATACTTTTTCTTTTCTTTTTGGGTTGTGCTGAAAATTGAACCCAGGGGCCTTGAGGATGCTAGGCAAATTTTTTTTTAACAGACCACCAAGTTACATCCTTAGTCCCCAAACACTAACTGTTTTGGTTTCAGGTAAACATTCTATATCTGGTTATGTAGCTTCTGTCAGCTAAAGGATGAAAAAGCCCATATATACAGGAATGCCCTGGAGTCATGAGGGAAGCTAAGTTCACCCACTACTGAAGGCAATTATGAGAAATAACAGTTACGTCATGCATGGTAAGACCAATTCTATGACAAAAGTGTAAAACTTCTTTGGAGGTGGGACTGAGGAAATGACTGTCAAAGGCAAAGGGAACTTTCTAGGGTGATGAAAATGTTACCTATTGTGACTGGGTTGCTAGTTAAGGTGTATCATATATGTATCAAAACAAAATTCATTTCATTGTTGGAAATCATAATAAAAACGAAACATAATAAAACCTCCAATTTGTTATATAAAGACAAAACTTCCTAGAAATATTGCTAATGTCTACCTGGCTTCTTCCATTTAGATGTGCTTCTAATTACAGCTAACAATCAGAATACACTAAACCAGTAATGAGTACTTTAAATAATCATCTTCATTTCTCTTGTTCAACACCCTCCTTTCTGGGTACTGAACCCAAGGAGCACGTGTTACACATGAGCTACACTCATAGCTCTCTTGCTCTTTTATCTACCTCATCTACAAATAAGTGCCTGCCAGTTTTCAGGCTGGAGTTTCTGGTATCTGAGCCACTGAGCTTTTTTTCTGATGTAAAATCAAGCTGAGAGCTCCTGCTGAAATCAAAGAGCAAGAAAGAACTGGCTTTAAACTCTGAGACTCAAGGAGAGCTGTACAAGCTTAAATGCAAACGGCAATGTGACATGAAAGGTTGAAAAAAAGAAAAGAGGGACTAGAGCTGTGGCTCTGAGGTTACAGCGCTTGCCTGGCATGTGCAAGAACACGAGTTCAAATCCCAGTATCAACGTACAAAACTAAGTGTCAGAGCAACCAAAACCATGTGCAAAACTCAATAAAAATTGATTCTCTGTCTCTCTCTCACTGTCCTTGTCTCTTAAAAAGAAGAATGTGGATGTCTAAAGTTGGTGGGTGATGGAAAGAGGGTCAGAGAGGATAAACATGGGACACAGCAGGCAGGTCTGGGAGGCTTCATCATCAGAGCAGTGGGATAGGAAAACACTGTGGCAGGATAGTGGCTCTAGCCCCTGGGATAGCACAGCTCTTCTCTTCCAGGGCAAAGAGTATTCCCTATTTATAGAAACCTGGGACAGCGGGGTGTGGTGGCACGTGCCTATAACCCCAGTGGCTCAGGAAGCTGTGTCAGGAGGATCACAAGTTTGAAGCCAGCTTCAGCAACTTAGTGAGACTCTGTCTCAAAATAAAAAAAAAAAACCAAAAGTGTTGGGGATGTTGCTCAGTGGTTAAGCACCCCTGGTTCATCAATTCCTGGTACAAAAAGAAAAAAAAAAAAGGAAGAAACTGGCTGACACATTCTCAGCAGTCACCCATTCCCAAATGATGTTGCTAAGCCTGCCCCAGACACTCAAGGCAGACATCCATGGTGATGATGTGAGGTCCACAGAGGCTGCAGCAATGAACTCTACCTGGAGGGACAGAGCAGCCCATCTGGGAGGGGGCATCTAAGATGGGTCTGGGCTTAAAAGCTGAGACTTTTCCCTAAGATGATGATATTTTACTTCACAATCAGCAGAACTTAAAAACACTGAATGAACTCTTGAGAAAGAGGGAGTCCTTACCAGGATGGCACTGGATAACACCTTAGGCTGGACAAATAGTTCAGGATCCTGGTTTTGTTGCATAGACTGAAATGTTTAATAAGAAAAGATGAACATGTAGCAAGTGTCAATTAAGATTTCCTACTTACTGGAGGAAAATCTAGATTAGCAATAAGGAATAGTTCAGACATTAACCAGCTCCTCAGCTGCTGAGGGAAGAGGCTAACAGGAACTTGTGAAAATGCAACCAGTGACTCAACAATGAGAGCTTTAGCAGGACTGTCCTCTTCAGTTCCTGAGAAAAGGGGAGCATGGGCAAAGCCTTGAAAGTGACTCTAAAGAAAAGCTGCAATCTATTTCCTGTAAGAGCCGAGGGCAGTCTAGGTTTATATTTACTGCTAACTGTGTACAGATGAGAGATCCTGGCAACCTGTTGCCTTGTTTTGGCCCCACTGTGCTGGGGATCAAACCCAGGGCTCTCCACGTGCTAGGCACGTGTGCTACCACTGAGTCACATTTCTAGCCCTTTTATATTGAGACAGGGTCTCAGTGAATTGATGAGGCTGGCCTCAAACTAGTGAGCCTCCCAGAGCCTTAGCCACCCTAGTAGGTAGGAAAACAGGCAATGGGCCACCACTCCACCAGCCTGATGCCTCTTAAAGAGAAAGAGAAAGAAAGAGAGAGAGAGAAAGAGAGAGAGAATGAATCAATTTTATTTAGCTTTTCATGTGGCTTCGTTGCTCCGAGAACTTGCTGTGTATGAGGTGCTGGGGTTTGAACTTGCATACTTGTGCATGCCAGGCAAGCATGTTGTAACCACTCACTGCTCCAGCCCAGCCTGATGCCTCTTAATGAGGTTATTTCAGTTTGGACAGGTGGGGGCTGAAGGTGTGGCTCAGTGGTAGAGCTCTTGCTTATGACATGTGAGGTCCTGGGTTTGATCCCCAGTAGCAAAAGTAAACACATGTGGACAGTTGGTACTAAACAGCCTTTATCCAGAGTCACTTCCACGTTTGATTTTATCCTCACTCACTGGTGAGAAAGAATGTCTTATAGAGGAAATACATAAGAACTCAATAAAGCCCTAGGCCCTGAAATGAGCTACTGCCATGTAAAGAAATTTTACACATGTGCGAATGACCCAGGCCAAGAGACACGTGACATTGGGGAGCTAAAGTCTAGAACCTGGAGAAGGCAGGGCTCATGCTGGTTGGGTTTTTGGAACAACTGGAATAGTGGCAGCTGGCAAATAAAGGGTGGGACACCTATCTGTTGAACATAATGTTCTTTCTCCTTTTTATAGTAGAAAACTTCAGCAGAAATGGTGGAAGAATGACAGCATAATTACACAATAATACACAGTTATGATGGACTCTATAAATTGTTTGGCAAAATGTTAGGATTGGGGATTAAGGGGGCTGGAGCAGTGGCTCAGTGGTTGTGGCGCTTGCCCGGAATGCGCAAGTACACAACTTCAAACCCCAGCCCAAGTACATAATGAAGTCTCGGAGCAACAAAAGCTGCATGAAAAACTAAATAAAAATTGTTTCTCTCACTGCCCCTCTCTCTTAAAAATAAAAAAAAAAAATATTGGGGATTAGGCTGGGCAGGGTGCTCAGCATTATGCCTATAATCCAAGAAAGCTCACAGCAAATAGGAGAATCCCAAACTTGAGGCCAGAGTGGGTAACATAGTGGTTCTGTCTCAAAATAAAAAGCTCAGTGGTAGTGTCCCAGAATTCAATCCCCAGTACTGCATGCACATAGAAACAAAAAAGACTGGGGATTATTATCATTTAAGGAGACATACCATTACTATTTTACAGTAGCAGGTTCTACCCTCTTTTCAGTTGTGATCTTGTATAGCTTGAACTGAGATGATTTTTTTCATTTGTAAATTTATCAACTTTATGAATTATTTTAAGGGACAAATGTCTTCTTTTTTTTAAGAATCAATTTTATTTATTTTTTCACCTGGCCTATTTCTCTAACCTTTAATTGTGTATGTGGTGCTGCGGTTCAAACCCCTATCCTTGCACATGCCACACAAGCACTTCAACCACTGAGCAACCACTCCAGTACCAACAAAGCTCTTCTTTACCCTCTACACCAAACTACCATTAAGTGCCACAGATCAGATGTTTTAACAAGTTCACCTTGTGTACACTCCCTAATTCAGGCTCCTTTTGGGTGAGTGTCACAGCCTCTTCCCTTCTGTCTTCTCATTTCCCAGCAAGCCACTCTTGGTTCAGAACCTTTCAAAGACTTCCTCGTACTCTGAGAACAAAACCTGTACTCCTTAACACAGTTTACAGCCGTTCTCATCTCCAAGCTCTGTCTTGCTCAACTTTCTTTCTTGCCTTTCTTTCCAAAAAATTCAGACACAAAAGTTTTCTAACTGGGTGGCCCTGGGTTTGATTCTTTGGCCCTTGCACATGCTAAGCAAGTGCTCTACCACAGAGCCACAATGCCAGCCCCTACCCTAAATTTTCTAAGTTCACCAATCTTTCTCTCCAGACCTCTGCATATGGCTGTTTTCCTTGCTTGAAATAATGTTTCCAACTCTAGGAAAGTTCTGGCTAACTTCTGAGCTTTCAGTTTAAAGCTAAAGTTTCAGGAAGAGGTTCATTTTACCTCAGACCTCCAGATGTGAGATTCTCTTATGGCATGTTTGGGGTACCAGTCATAAGGCTGCCACTCAACAAGAGTACCAAGGGAGGTAGAAATGGACCTAATCTTGAAATTATATGGATTTACCATCCTGAGACAAATGAGGGTTCTAGAAGTAACAGGGAAAACAAAGAACCTTAATAGGTATACCTATATAGGAAAATACAAACAGAGTTTCTTAGCTGTCATCAGCTGAAAAATTTTTTTTCTTTCTTTTTTTCTTCAGGGCTGAGGACCGAACTCGGGGCCTTGCACGTGCTAGGCAAGTGCTCTGCTGCTGAGCTAAATCCCCAACCCCAACTGAAATAATTTTGGGACACAGAATTCTGCTACAACATCATTTACCAGTTATGACCAGTTCATACAGGGCTTTTTACCACTCCTTTTTCCTAGCCTGATATACTTTAAAGACAGAACTCTTTAACACTACTCTGTCCCATGTCAGTCAAAACCAAGGTCTCTGAAGTTTCATCCCATCAATGAGGACCCTTACTTGCCCCTGCTCCTACAACTACCTGAAGGGGAGCAAGCACCATGTTGCTCAGGGAGGCTGAGGCTGTTGCTCTTGCTGCTGCTGTCTTAGAGGGAGGCTCTATGAAGCTTTCAGGTGTGGCCAGCTGGCCAGCTGCTGGAGAAAAGCTGGGTGCTATTGCACCTTTTCCAAGTGGCTGTGTCTGTTTTTGGTCATGCTGTGGAGTCAACCTGAGTTTCTGGAGAAGATCAACACTCGGGAGGGATGTGCCAGTTGTGTTTGTTATGCTTAGTGGGGCCCTGAAGGGGCTCTGGCTGGCAATCAGACTGGTGTGGCTTAGCTCAGGGACTGGCTGGTTTAGGAGTGGAGACCTCTGTCTAGGCGTGGTCTTCACTGGCTGAATCACGGTGCTGTTTCGAGGTAAGCTGGGTGGAACCTGTGCAGAAGCAGCTTCGGCTGGCAGAGTAGGACTGAGAACAGGGCTTAATGGGATGGTGTAGCTTGGAGCATGCTTTTCACTGGCCTGTGTGATGGAGGCAGGAGTAATTAGCACCGGAGTGGTGACTTCAGGGTGGACTGTGTGGTGGGTGGCTGCATGGACACCCAGGTTTTCTGACTGAGGGGTTCCTCCTGATTGCTCAAAGGGAAATGGTAGGAACGAGCTGGGCTCCTTCTGGGAGGCATCTCCCGGCAGCTTCTCCACTTCTTCTGAATCCAAACCCACAATTGCTGGCTGTTCCTTTGGCAAAGAAGTTCCAAATAACTCTTCCACTGTCAGATGTTTATGTCCAGATGGAGCAGACTGAAAAACAAATCAAACAACCCAATGAAAGAAATCGCTGGAAACCAGTCTATCTGAATTTCTTTTCCATCAACCAAAACAATTCTCAGAAACAAGGACAGATGGATTCTGAAAATAAGGAATGAAATCAACTGAAGATGTTTCACAAGTTCAAGGACAGTCCTGGGCAATTAGCAACACTGTGTCTCAAAATAAAAAATATAAAGAGCTACCATGTAGCTCAATGGTAAAGCACCCCTGGGTTTAATATCCCGAGTACCAATAAATAAATAAATAAAAATTAAAAAATAATTTTAGGGACTCTAGGAAATAGTGTTAGAATTTACCTTTTGTTCTTGGAAAATGGATATAAGGTAAAAGGGCAATTATCTCATTACAGAGCTAACTGTGCTGCCTAATTGTTCCACAATAGTAATAAACACAGGGAAATGATACCAGAGAAGACAGGGAGTGAACAAATGCTGATCAACTGATTTATTTTTACTGTTTTGCATAAAAAGCTAGCACTACGCTTTCAGAGGCAGTTCCCAAATACTAGAAAATAAAAATAACTATTTAACTATAGGTCTTTCCCCCATCTATTCCTGAAATCACAGAACCCTTAAGAAAGAGCAAAGCACTTAAATTGTGAAAATTTAACACCTACATATATATTTTAGTAAACTGGGTTTAAAGGAAAAATATTTATGTTTTCCATTTGTGACCTTTCCTGCACCTTCAAGCAATACTGCCATATTTGTCATTTAACTTTTGTCTCCTGAATAATCACAGGGTTCCAGGTCCTCCTCTGACTTGAGAACAAGAGACATAAGCAGGAAGTCCCCACAGAACTTATTTGCATTCTAGTGGGAGACACAGCTAAATGCTTTGAAAACACAAGCAGCCTCAACCTAAGGTTTCATTCCTAAAATGTGTGAACTCTTTATGGTTGTTTACACATAAACATATGCGTGTATAAACACTGCATGCTTCTATTTAAAAATTAATTCATAAATACACAAGATTTTCAGTTTTTCAGTAAGCCTGGAAGGACCTGAAATATACTGCATTTGAAATATAGTACTTAGTATACAAAACACACACATAAACTTAGTATATAGTATTTAGTACACGGTATGATGTTTGACGTGTCAAAGCACTATAATAAGGTCTTACTTCTACCAAGAAACAAATGTAGTTTTTTCCAGGTAAATGTTTGTTTCCTCCATCTCACGATTAACAAGCTAGTGGGTGCTGCGACATGAGGTAGGGAAAAGAGGTAAGCACAACTGGCAACATGGAAGGGGTGAGGAGCACTGCCCAGTCTATACTGTGTAGAGACACAATGGGGATTTGGACATTACCCACAGAGTGAAGGACACAAGTTCAGGGAGTGAGCCACTCAGAATTTTATTTGAGGATGTACACTTCAATGGCTACATAAACGAAAGACTGAAGAGTGAGATACAGGAGAGCCAGGATTAAGGTCCTGGCAGAGAAGAAGATGAGAACTGAGGAATTAGGATGGAAGGAACCAATGGCCAGTCAGTGGAGTGAAGGCAAGAAGACACCCTGGTATCTGGGTACTGGGTGGTGGTGTCACTGCTTGGGCAGTAAAGTCCAGAAAAGGCCCAAGGTGGAGGGAGGAAGGAGGGTAAGCTGATGTGAATTCTGAATACATCTGAGTTCTTTATGTCACACCTGGAACCTGTAGGTACTAATTTGAAGTTATTAAAGACAAAAATGGGGCTGGAGCAGTGGCTTAGCAGTTACCGTGCTTGCCTGGCATGCCTGAGTATGCGAGTTCAAATACCAGCACCACATACACAGTGAAGTCTTGGAGCAATGAAGGCCATATAAAAAACTAAATAAAGTTGTTTCTCACTTTCTCTCTCTCTCTCTCACTGTCCCTCTCTCTTAAAAAAAAGAAAGAAAGAAAGACAAAAATGGCAATACAAGTCTAGGAAGTGCAAATATTTCATCAGAAAGTCTCAGGGCCCCACCAACTGCCAAGAGGCACTCAAGCAGCAGCCTCTCAAAGGCTGTGTATCCTAGGTGTGTAGCCCGGGGACACTCATTTCTCTAAGTCTCAGCTCTGCTGGGGAGGGAGGGAGGGAGGGAGGGAGGGAGGGAGAGAGAGAGAGAGAGAGAGAGAGAGAGAGAGAGAGAGTGTGTGTGTGTGTGTGTGTGTGTGTGTGTGTGTGTCGGGGTGGGCGAGCGGGCCCTCTGGCAGGAGGTAGAGTTGTAGGAAACCCAGCATGTAAGAAGTGCTTGGTGAGTGTTAGCGCTCATAATTAATAGCAGAAAGCAAGTTCCTCAAGGCAGAGGCTGTCTTTCTCATTTATTCCCCATCCTTACTTTCCTTTCTCTTGGGCTTACTTACCCCATGATGGATATGGAAAATTATCAGATGCCACTCAAACCAGGCAATAAACCCCCTAACTCATTGTTTCAAAATCTACAGAGTCAGGCCCTCATTGGGATATACAGCCTGGGGGGGGGCCCTTATCAAAGGATCCCCACCCTACTGAAATATCCAGTTTAATGGCCACCCTTCTACTGAAAAACCCAGTTTAATCAGAAAAATTCCTGCTGTGATCCCCCACCCCCAATTCAGCCCACTAAAGATCACTATCAGAAAGCCAAGTGGCCATTTTCCGCTTGGAAAGTGTTTCCCTGCAACTATTGCAATAAATCTCCTTCATCTGTTGAGGTCAGTTCCTTTCTTTCTACACCTTGTACTCTCTATTTCAGCCTCTTTTCCTTTCACCCCACACAATGGCATCACCACCCCCTACCACAGATTCAATAAGTACATAGCAGCAGCTCAACAACATCTTTCCACCACATACTTCTGATGTGGGGTGGTGGGTCAGAGTGAAATCCCCTATCATGGGCAAGAGGAGTGGCATGCAGGACTGAAGACACACGGGAATTTGCATGTGAGACAAAATGTTAAGGGCATGCATGCCACTTTGTATTTCTTCCCTAGTGTGAGGACAGTGTCAGCTGTTGGGTGAGAGGTGCAGGGTAGGTCTAAGTAGGATGTGAAGTTACTGTTGTGGAGCAAGAGGTAGAAGCCTCCAGTTGTAAAAACTGTAGCTTCATATAAACCATTTTATCTTTGGAAATATTCAATAAAGAAAATTCTATTATTATTAAAAAGCTAAAATAAGGGTTAGAGTGGTGGCTCAGCAGTTATGGCACTTGCCTGACATGAATAAGTACAAGGGTTCAAACCTCAGCACCACATACACAACCAAGTGTCCGAACAACGAGAGCCACAGGAAAAACTAAATAAAAATTGATTCTCTTTCACTGTCCCTCTCTTTCTAAAAAAAAAAAAAAAAAAGTTAACATAATATGTCTTGGCAAGTTGATGCGACAAGAGGCTTTTAAGTGAACAAATTCTTAAATGGCAAATTCAGGACCCCACTAATAATGCTGCAGTAAGACTACCTGTCACACACTTTCTAGTACTCTAAAGGATTTCCCAGAATCAGAATCTCACTTCAAATATATGGCAGCACCAACAACTAATTATAAACTGGATGTTTTAAAAAAACCAAACAGATAATGACTTCATATGGTTCAATTCCCTCATATTTTTACTTCTAAAAATAGTATAAAACATAGGCTCTCAAATCAAAGATATGTAGGTTCATTTCTTAGGTATTAGGGGGGAAAACTATATAATCTTTCAATTTAGTTCTTCACCTGCAAAAAGGGGACAACTACTGCAATTATCTCAAAAGTTGTGAAAATTCTCATACCATGTTTGGTACCTACAGATATTTGATAAATTGAAATTGGCTTATTATTATTAGCTACATCCCTGGGTCAATACAGTCTTAGTAATCATGACAAATCTGTTTGCATAACTTTTTAGGGAACACCAAATGTTATGTTGGCATATTGTAAATTTATTATATCCTTCTGGAATACCATAACCCCATAATGCAAAACCCACAATCACCTGATGGGATACCAATGCTGTGCTATTATAAATCACCCTATTATTCCCGATGCAAGGAATCAAGGAGGACACAGGTGTTTAAAATTCCCTGGCAACAAAAACAGCATGGTATTGGTATCAAAACAACCGAAGACCAGTGGAACAGAAGATCCTGAGACAAACCCCCATATCTTTAACTATCTGATATTTGATAAAGGGGGCAAAAGCATAGCGTGGAAGAAAGATAACCTGTTCAACAAATGGTGTTGGACAAATTGGACAGTTATATGTAGACAACTGAAGCTGGATCCTTATCTTTTGCCTGGCACAAAAATTAAATCAAAATGGGTTAAAGATCTGGATATTAAGCTAACAACTTTAAACTTACTAGAAAAAGAAGTAGGGTCAACACTACAGGATACAGGAGTCAGCAGCACCTTCCTCAACAAAACTCCCGTGGCTCAAGCAGTAAAGTCAAGAATAAATGAATGGGATGCAATTAAACTAAAAAGTTTTTGCACAGTAAAGAGAGCATCAAGAGAGAACCTACAGAATGGAAGAAAACCTTTTACCTGCTTCACCTTGGACAGAGGGCTAATATCCAGAATATACAAAGAACTAAAAAAACTAAACACCAAAATCACAAATAATCCAATAAATAAATGGGCTACGGATCTAAAAAGAAACTTCTCACCAGAGGAAGTCCAGAAAGCCCATAAATATATGAGAAAATGCTCTACATCATTAGCTATAAGGGAAATGCAAATCAAAACTTCAATGAGATACCACCTCACTCCTGTTAGAGTGGCAAAAATGAAAAATTTGAACAACAGATGCTGGAAGGGCCGTGGGAAAAGAGGAACACTGTCACATTGCTGCTGGGTCTGCAAACTGGTACAGCCACTCTGGAAAGCAGTATGGAGAATCCTCAAAAAATTAAGGATGGAACCACCTTATGACCCAGCTATCCCACTCCTGGGTATTTTCCCAAAAGTTAGAATCAGCATATTACAGTGATGTGGCTTCCTCAATGTTTATAGCAGCTCAATTTACTATAGCTAGATTATGGAACCAACCCAGATGCCCCTCACTCGACGAGTGGATACAAAAACTTTGGTACATATATATAATGGAATACTACTCAGCCATTAGAGAAGACGATATTATGGCTTTTGAAATCAAATGGATGGAGATGGAAAGAATTATGCTAAGTGAAGTATCCCAATCTCAGAGACTCAAGGGCCAAATGTTT
Source organism: Aplodontia rufa (assembly GCA_004027875.1). Classification (NCBI taxonomy): domain Eukaryota; kingdom Metazoa; phylum Chordata; class Mammalia; order Rodentia; family Aplodontiidae; genus Aplodontia; species Aplodontia rufa. The sequence goes on from PVKS010002244.1 coordinate 50,128, forward strand.
TCTCTCATCGTTGGAAGCTAGAATATATCGAGAAGCAGTATGTTAGATGGCTAAGCTAATAATAACTTCAAATTGTATGATTCTTAATGCAACAGGGGGATGACTCCCTAGGTTACTTGGAGGCATAGGGTAGGGGACAGGGTGGGGGGAGGGCTAAGGAAGAATATCTAGGAAACTGGAGGGTGGGAATATGGGGGAATCATCTCAAAAGGTGATCTCTGACATCCATGAGATATCCATTTAACTCAGGGGTTCTTCTGGGGGAAACAGCAACATGGGAAACCCAAGCTGGGCATCCATGACATGGCATTAGCCCTGGATAACTAAGTATATATACATTTGTTCCTGAATGTTTGATAATGTTTCCCCCTCAATTGTAACTCCGTATTCATCTAATAAAAAAAAAAAAATCCCTGGCAACATTTCAAGCCCACTCAATGGAAGTCAAAAGAGACAATGAATTACCCCCTTGGGTCACATTTTTCTGGCTAGGCCACATAATTGTAGTCAAGTGTATAGGTTCCGTTTCCCATGCTGAGCACTGTGACTTAATCACTTTTGCACCCCTGGCTTATAAATGTCTATTGATAGCACTGAGATAATTTCTTCTCCTTGCCTTAAAAAAAAAAAATTATGCCCCAACACCACAAAAATAAATAAATAAAAATAAATTATGGCACATGCATCCCAGCTACTGGGAATAATGAGGCAGGAGAACCACCAGAATACAAGAGTCTAAGTAGCCAGGGCAATATAGTTAAGAATCCAACTTAAAAAAAAAAAGTGATAAACAATAAAAGTGGCATTCCGTACATTTACAATGTTGCATAAACACCACCACCATTCCTAGGACTTTCTATCACCCACCCAAAACTCTACCCTCTGCTTTTTGCAGGGCTAGGGATTGAACCCAGGACCTTGCAAGATAAGTGCTCTACCATTGAGCTAAATTTCCAAGTACTTTTTATTTTATTTTGAGACAAGGTCTCACTAAATTGTCCAAACTAGCCTTGAATTTATGATCCTCCTGCCATAGTCTTTTGAGTAGCCTGGATTACAGGCTGACAGTTGGCTGTAACAATTAAATAACAACTCCCCATCTCTCCTGCCCACCCTCCTCAGTCCCTGGTAACCCCTGTTCTATTTTTATTTCTCATTATTATTTTTGGTACCAGGGATTGAACCCAAGGGCACTTCACCACTGAGTCACATGTCCAGCCCTTTTTAATTTTGAGACTAAGTTGCTTAGGGCTTCATCAAGTTTCTGAGGCTGGCTTCAAACTTGTGATTCTCCTGCCTGAGGCTACTGAGCTGCTGGGATTATAGGAGCAACACTGCACCTGCCTTCTGTTTCTATTATTCTGCCTTAGATTCTAGGTACTTTATAAAAGTGAATGCTTTTGTCACATGAGAAGGAGAGATAAAACAATAGGGCAGGCATCCAATACTTGACAAAAGGTTTCAAAAAATAAGTTGGAGAAAAGATAGCCTTTTCAACAAATGGTGTTGGGAAAATTGGGATTCTATATGTAGAATAATGAAATTAGATTCCTATTTCTCATTCTGTATTAAAGTTAAATTAAACTAGGAATTTTGCAACTGCTAGAAGAAAACATAAACACTCCAACATACCGGCACAGGCAAAGACTTCCTTAACAAGATCCTTAAGGCTCAAGAAATAAAACTAAGAATCAATAAGTGGGACAGCATCAAATTAAAAAGCTTCTTTCTACACAGCAAAGGAAACAATAGTGTGAAGCAAGATTAAAGAACTGGAGAAACTCTGCCAGCTACTCCTCCAACATGGGATTAATATTCAGAATATATAAAGAACTAAAAATATTTAACACCATAATATCAAATAACCCAATCAATAAATGAACAAAAGAACTGGAGACATTTCTCAATAGAAGTATATGAAAAAATATTCGACATCCCTGGTAATCAAGGAAATGCAAATCAAAACTACACTGAGATTTCATCTTACTCCAGTTAGACTGTCAATCAAGAATACAAATAATAGGGGGGCTGGAGCGGTGGCTCAGCAGTTACAGCACTTGCCTGGCACGCGCAAGTACACGGGTTCAAACCCCAGCACCACATATACAATGAAGTCACGGAGCAACAAAAGCCAAATGAAAACCTAAATAAAATTGATTCTCTCTCTAACTGTCCCTCTCTCTTACACACACACGCACATACAAAATACAAATAATAAATATTGGTGAGGATGTGGGGAAAAAGGTATGCTCACACATGCTGGGGGGATTTCAAATTAGCACAACCACTTTGGAAAGCAGTATGATTTCTTAAAAGACTAGGAATGCGGGTGGTGGTGGCTGGAGTGCTTAGCTGGCATGCGCACGTACGAGTTCAAACCACATCACCATGTACACAATGAAGTCTCGGAGCAAAGAAAGTCACATGAAAGACTAAATAAAATTAATTCTCTCTTTCTCTCTTTCAGTGTGCACTCTTTCTTTTAAAAAAAAAAAAAAGACTAGGAATAGAACCACCATAAGCCCACTCCTCAACATTTATCCAAAATAAAACAACATACTATATGGTGATATAAGCATATCAATGTTTACAGCAGTGCATTCACAATAGCCAAGTTATGGAACCAGTCCTATCAACAGATGAATGGATAAAGAAAACATGACATATATATATACACAATACTTTTACTCAGCTATAAAGAACAGTGAAATCATGGCATTTGCTGGTAAATGGATGGAAGCGGAGAACATCATGGCCAAGCGAAACAAGCCAGACAGAAAAATCAAAGGTCAAATATTTTCCTTCAGGGGCTGGAGCGGTAGCTCAGCGGTTCCGGCGCTTGCCTGGCAAGCACGAGGACCCGGGTTCAAACCCCAGCACCACATACACAACTAAGTGTTGGAGTAACGAAGGTCATGTGAAAAACTAAATAAAGTTGTTTCTCTCTTTAAAAAAAAAAATTTTTTTTCCTTCATATGCGGGAGTTAGAGGAAAGAAAGGATAAAAAGGGTAGGGGGCAGGGCTGAAGTGGTGGCTCAGCGGTTAAGGCACTTACTTGCTGGGGATGCACAGGAGTATACGAATTCAAACCCCAGCACCACATACACTACAAAGTGTTGGAGGAATGAAAGCCGCGTGAAAAACTAAATAAATATTGCTTCTCCCTTTCTGCCTCAATTGTCTCTCTTTAAAAAAAAAAAAAGGGATGGGCTGGATTTGCAATCATCGGTTATGGAGCTTGCCTGGCATGCATGAGGACACGAGTTCAAACCGCAGCACCACGTACACAATGAAGTCTTGCAACAACAAAGGCCACATGAAAAACTAAATAAAAGAATAAATTCTCTCTTCCTCTCTCCTTTAAAAAAAAAAAAAAGGTGGTGGGCAAATCCCATGAAAATAGAGGGAAGGGGCTGGAGTGGAGACTCAGAGGTTTGAGTACTTGCCTGGCATGAGTGAGGACCCAAGTTCGAATCCTAGCACCATATATACACTTGGGTGTTGGAGAAAAGAGAGAAAATCAGTAGGGGTTGGGGGGGGAGGAAAGAAGAATGTGAAGAGGAGGAAACGGTGGAATTAAATTAACAAGAATTTTGCTATGTACATATATGAATATATCACAGTGAATTCTACCTGTAGGAATAGCTAGCTATAAAGCATTCCATTTAAAAAAAATAAATAGAAGAAAGACCAGTAGAACAAAGGAAGCAGAATGTGAGGAGGGAGAAGTGGAGGGAAAGTACAAGAACTGGGGACTGAAATGGGGCAAACTGTATGATTATGTCAGAGTGAACCCCATTATTAGTTTAACTATATTGCATTAATAAAAATATTAAAATACAGAAGCTGCCAGGCACGGTGATGTACACTTGTAATCCCAGCAACGTAGGAGGCTAAGATTAAAAAATAAAAAGGGGGGGTAACAATGTATCTCAGTGGTTAAGTGTCCCTGGGTTCAACTCCCCAAAAAACAAACAAAAAATCCTAACAGGAGACAAGGAGACACCTCTTGGTGAAATACAACTCAGGCTTGATCATGAAGCAAAAATCAAATCAAAACAAACAATAGTAGTTGTAGTCCCAAGGGATTTTTTAAAAGAGGGACAGTGGGAGAGAGGGAAAAAGAATCAATTTTTAGTTTTTCATGTGTCTTTTTAAGACATGGTGCTGGGGTTTGAACTTGTGTACTTGTACATGCGAGGCAAATGGTGTAATTGCTAAGCCACCACTCCAGCCCGCCCCTAGGGAATTTAATTTTAATTTTAATAAGTGAATTGTGAAAATGAAATGGAAAATACTGTTAAAGATTGACAGTACAATTTGTGCCTCAGCACTAGAGGGCAGTGTTACTAAACAAATTAACCTTGAGTTAATTTTAGGCAACTATATAGCTTCTGATAATATTCAGATGTCAACATTTTACACTTTTTCCCCCTAACTTTGAACTAAAAATGTAATTTTATTTTATTATTTATTTAGTGGTACTAGGGTTGAACTCAGGGGTGTTTTACTACTGAGCTACATCCCTAGCTTTTTTTTTTTTTTGGAGAGAGTATGTCAAGTTGCTGAGGCTGGCTTTGAACTTGAAACCTTCCTGCTGCAGCCTCCCATGCTGCTGGGATCACATCACTGTAACCAGCAAAATCAGAATTTTAAAACTATGTGAGAACTGAAGGAATAATAACCACATCAGCACTATTTACATTAGAGTGTACTTTTTCCTCAGTATCCACTTAAATCCTGAATGCCTGCTGATCCATCACTGGTGCTGTTACTGAAAGACTGAACATCTTATGGCCCATCACACTCAGTTTTCATCTTTCAACGGACAGTGCTTTACAACTCTTAAAGTATTTTTTCTGGTCCATTTCTTGTGTTTGGTTTCATAACAACTCTGTGAGTTCAGCAGTGCAAGAATCATTGTCAAAAACGAAAGAGGAAGTGACAGACCCACTGAACACTGTATTATAATAAAAGGAATCTGTAAACTTGGCTCTTAAAAATATTTTTAAAAAACTGTAATAAAATTTTTATGATAGAACCATACTTATTGTAAGCTTCACTGTCAGGATCCTAAATTCAAATACAGTAAAAAAAGGTAGCATGGGAATGCAGTATACAAAATCTGATTTAATTATTTAATACCTAAAATATTATGGACATGCTGCTGATGGGAATGTACAATAGCTTAGCCTCTCTGGAAAACAATTGGGCATTTCTTTTTACTTTTTTTTTTGGGGGGGGCCAGGGTGGGACACTGGGGTTTTAACCCAGTGGTGCTTACCACTGAGCTACATCCCTCAGCCTTTGTTTCTTTCTTTTTTTTTTTTCATTTTGATACAAGGTCTCACAAAGTTGCTGAGGCTGGCTTTGAATTTGTAATCCTTTGCCTCAGACTCCTGAGTTGTTGGGATTACAAGCATATATCATAATGTCTGGCTCAATTTAGCATTTTTTTTTAAATTGAACTAAAACATACAATTACCAAATGATCCAATGTTTGGACTCTTTAGGCATTTACACCATAGAAGTGGATATTTATATTCACAAAAAAAGTTGTACATGGAGCAGTGTATACAGAGAGCTAGATTCATCATTGCACACTTTGAGTGTACTGAAATATCATGCTGAGCCTCATTAGTATGTAAAATAACAGTTAATTAAAAAAAACTTATACACAAATTATTTGTGAATGCTTTATTCATCATATATCATGGCAAAAACAAAAACGAAAACCCACCAAATGGGAAAACAATCCAATGTCCTTCCATAGCTGAATGGTGGAAAGGTGGTTAAAAAAGCTGGGCATGGAGGTGTAGGCCTGCAATTACAGACAACTTTGAGGCTGAGGTAAGAGGATTAAATTCAAGGCCAGTCACAGCAACTTAGCAAGACTGTCTCAAAATTAAAAAATAAGGGCTGGAGATACAGCTCTGTGGTAAAGTGCCCCTGGGTTCAATCCCAGGTACCACCGCCAAAAAATGTGCTTAAACATACCAATATTAAAATGTAAAATCTGAGTGTGTTGACATGAAGTCCACATGTGACCTCATGTGGCAAGTCAGTCAAAACAGATGCACAAAAAAATTATAAAATTACCTTCAGAGTAGGTGTATAAATTATATATGAAACAAACAGATTTCTAGTTTGGACTTGGGTTCCACCCCTAAAATATCTCATTATGTGGCTGGAGTGGTAGCTCTGAGGTTTTAGCGCTTGCCTGGCAAGCACAAGGACCTGAGTTCAAACCCCAGCACCACGTACACAACTGAGTGTTGGAGCAACTAAGGCCATGTGAAAAACTAAATAAAGTTATTTCTCTCTTTCTCTGTCTCTCTCACTGTCCCTCTCTCTTAAAAAAAAAAAAGATATCTCATTATGCATATGCAGATATCTCAAAATCTGAAAAAAATCTGGAATTTGAAAGATTTCTGGATCCAAAAATTTCAGTTAAGGGATATTCAATAGGCACTTCCATGTCATCGAATACTACTCAGCAATAAAAGGGAACCAATTTCATATACATAAGTTAAATGAATCTCTGGGAATTATGCTGAGTGAAGAAAGACAATCTTAAAAGATATTTTACTGATTCCATTTATGTAACATTCTTGAAAATGACAACGTTGTAGAACTGGAAAACAGATTAGAGGTTACCAGGGTTAAAAATGGGTGCTGGGGAAGGAGGCACACAGGATATGACAGGAAAGTCAATGTAATTATAAAAGAGCAACACAAAGTATTTTTGTTATGCTAGAAATAGTTTGTTTCTTGACTGGAGGTGGATACACAAGGCCCATGAAAGAATAGCGCAGAACCAAACATATACACATGCTGAAACTGAGCACAAGCAAAACTGTGGAAATATGAGCAGGATGGTATGGAATGTGCTAATATCCTGGATGTGATAAAATGCTATATTTTGCAAGATGTTGTCAATGGAGTAATAGGGAATTGGTACACGGGACCTTTCTGTATTCTCTCTTTTTTTTAAAAGTTAATTTTATTTTTTCATCTGGTTTTTGTTTTTCCTCCACTTAGCTGTCTACATGGTGCTGGAGACTGAAGCTGGGTCCTTACACATGATAGGCAAAAGCTATAGAGATAGTTGAACTATCTCTCCAGTCTACTTCCGTATTATTTTTCTTTTCTTTTCTTTTTTTTTTAAAGAGAGAGGGAGAGGGGGAGGGAGGAAAGGAAAGAGGGAGCAAGTAAATAAGAGAGGGAGATGGGGAGGGAGAGAGAGAGAAAGAAGACAGAATTAATTTTCTATTTAGTTTTTCATGTGGTTTTTGTTGCTCGGACACGGTTGTGTAACGTGGTCCCGGGATTTGAACCTGTGTACTTGTGCATGCCAGGCAAGTGCCGTAACCCCTGAGCCACCACTCCAACCCCTTCTTACATGTAAATCTATATCTCAAAATAAAATGTTTAAATTAAAACATGCAATTGTCAATTCTCAGCTTTTTTGTTGCAGTGACTAAAGTACCTGATAAGAACTACTTAGAGGAAGCAAGGTTTATTTTGACTCATGGTTTCAGAGGTTCAGTCCATGTTCATTCAGATGACTCAAAAGCGGCAGGAAAGGGCCAAAGACAGATAATGGTCCCAAAACCACATTCCCAGTTACCCAGTTCCAAAAATCATGCTCCCCAAAATGTGGACCCAACAGCCCAAATAATTAATCCATTCAATGCATTAATCAATGAATGAAATGACAGCCCTCACAATCTAATCATTTCCTGTAAGTTCCACCTCTGAACTTTATTGCTCTGAGGACCATCCTTTCAACACATGAGCTTTCTGGGTGGACATTCCAGATCTAAACCATAATACAAAATAACCCTAAAGTTTGAACACTTAGGCATTTAACCCAGAGAAATGGAAATTCATATTCACACCAAAACATGTAAATGGAGGGCTTGGAGGGTAGGTGGATAAAGGAGGCTTTATCAATCCAAACTGGCTTTTACTTGATGTCTCTTTTGTTACTAGCCTATCAATTATAAACAGAAGTAATCTAACAAAGAGTGGCAATACTAGATGTTGAAGATACACAGGGCATTGAAAAAGGCATATAAAACTGCCTTTCCTTATGGAGCTTATATTTTGGGGAGCATGAGACAAACAGTGAGTAATGAAGAAAATCCATGTTAACTAATTAGAAATCTTAGTGAGAAAGTAAAGCAAGCAGGAAGATGCAGGACAGGGAGGGCTGTTATTTTAAATAGGGTACTTAAAGGACTGAGGACAACTGAGACTAAAAGGAGGAAAGAGAGGAAGACAGACCTGGCAGGAAAGTACCCCAGGTCAACTGGACAACAAGAGCAAAGGCCTGACCAGGAGCATGCCTGGCCCTTGAGAAAAGGAAACAGGGCCAATGAGCAAGGGAGTGGTAGATGGAGCCATAGAGGTCAGATCATGTAGGGCCTAGTGGGCCACTGCCTTCACCTTGGGTTTTTTTTTTTTAAGAGAAAGATTTTTATTTTATTTTATTTTTATCAATTTTTATTCGGTTTTTCACATGACTTTCATTGCTCCAACACCTCGCTGTGTACAAGGTGCTATGGTTCAAACCTGCATCCCTGTGCATGCCAGGCAACCACCGCAATTGACGAGCAACTGCTCCAGTCCCTTCACCTTAGCTTTTAAATGAATGAGACAGGACACTACTGGAGGGTGTTAAGCAAAGGAATGGAACTTACATTTTCCCAGGATACTCTGGCTGCTGGGTTGAGGAAGGCAGTATTAAGGGAAAAAGCTAGGAGATCAGACAGGAAGATAACTGCAATATCCAGATGAAAGACAGTTACATGAACTAAGGAGCTGACCTGAATGGATGTCATTATGCTGTCACACATAAGACCTGACAGATAAGTGACAAATCAAACTGGCACTGCAACTGCAACCCTTACAAACTGCTAGTCTTTGTTTTGTTACTTTGGACATAGCTGGGGCTTTAACTGTACAAACCTTATCCTGTGACCCGGACAGTGTCTCTTCTAGAGTCTCAGTGCTACCCAGATTGGAGAGCTGAGTGCTTGGCTGTAACCCAGGGCTGGAGATATTTGAGTCGCCCATCTGATTCTTTAAAAAAAAAAAAGAAGAGGAAAGAAAGTATATCTTGTGAAAAAAGTTTGCCATCTATTTGGCTCACACTGCACTGAAAATAAGCAAAAATATTGACAAAATGTACTGAACTCTTACGTAAATAACTTACATACTAAAATTTCTATGAAGTCGAGCACTTAATTATAGACAAAAGTGTTATAGCCATGATTTTTTTTTTTTTACCACCCTTTCAGGAAAAGCTAATGGAATTACTCTACCATATATTCTCTTGAAGTTTATGGTGTAACAGATGATAAAATTAACTCTTTTGTGACTGCATAATTCTATTTGTACATCTACCTCCACAGTCCACACAGAAAATAGTTCCATCACTCTAAAAAACTCCCTGTGCCCCATTGTAGTCATGTCCTCTCAACTATTCCTGGCAACCAGTGGTCTGTTCTGTCCCATAGTTGTCTTTCAAAAATGTCATATAAATGGAAGACAAGTAGAATGCTCACTTCTTTCACCTAACATAATGCTTCTTGGATTCATCCAAGATACTGCATGATATTACTGATTCATTTCTTTTTATTGCTGAACAGTATCCCATTATATTAATATATTATTATATTTTTTTGGGGTACTGGAGATTGAACCCAGGAGTGTTTTACCACTGAGGTACAACTTTAGGACCCCCACCTTTTTTTTCCTATTTTGAGACTGTGTCTTGCTTAGGTCCTTACTAAGATGCTGAGGTTGGCCTCAAATTTGCAATCCCCTTGCCTCAGCCTCCAAAATTACTGACACTACAGGTGCAAGCCACCATGCCTGGCTATATGAATATGTTATGATTCAACCATTCAGCCGCAGAGTAATATTCAGTTTATCTCCATTTTTGTATTATGAATATAGCTTCAATAAGTTTTGTATGGACAAAAGTTACATTTCTCAGCTGGGTACAGTAGTGCACTCCTGTAATGCCAGTTATTCAGGAGGCTAAGACAGGAGTATCACAAGCTTGAGGGCAGCCTGGGCAACTTAGCAAAACTCTGACTCAAAATAAAAAGGATGTGGTACCCCAGTACCACGTACACAACTAAGTGTTGGAGCAGCTACGGCCATGTGAAAAACTAAATAAAGTTCTTTCTCTCTTTCTCTGTCTCTCTCACTGTCCCTCTCTCTTAAAAAAAAAAAAAAAAAAAAAGGATGTGGATGTAGCGCAGTGGTAGAGCATTTGCCTAGCCATGTCCAAGGCCTTGGATTTAATCCCTAGTACCCTCACCAAAAAGTTTGTTTTCTAGGGTACTTAGGGATGTTAATGCTGGGTCATATGGTTATATTTTCTTTAAAAGTTTTATTTTTATATTTCACACTAGATCTATGATCTAGTTTGAGAAAAATTTTTTGTATAAGATTCTACATTTAGGCTGAAAAAAAATTTTTTTTTTTTTTTGTACCATGGGTGCTTAACCACTGAGCCAAATCCCTGGCCTTTTTTATTTTCAGTGTCTCATCTCATTAAGTTGCTAAGGCTTGCTTTGAACTTATAATCCATCTGCCTCAGCCTCCCAAACTGCTGGGATTACAGGTGTGTGCCACTGAACCTGGCTTCAAGTTCATTTGTGTGTGTTTGTGCACACACGTTTTTTTTTTTTTTTTAAAGAGAGAGGGACAGTGAGAGAGACAGAGAAAGAGCGAAAGAACTTTATTTAGTTTTTCACATGGCCTTAGTTGCTCCAACTCCTAGATGTGTATGTGGTGCTAGGATTTGAACCCAGGTCCTCGTGCTTGCCAGGCAAGCGCTGAAACTGCTAAGCCACTGCTCGAGCCCCTGTGCACACATATATGGACATAAAACTGTTTCTACCTTGCATGTAACAATAAAATTGAGAATATGTTTGTTCTTAAATCCTCAACAAGCCAGTCATGTTGGAACAGCAATTCAGAAGGCTGAGACAGGAGGATTGAAAGTTCAAGGCCAGATTTAGCAACTTAGCAAGATTGCCTCAAAATAAAAAACAGAAAGAAAATAAAAAGGACTGGGGCTGTGGGTCAGTGGTAAAACACACCTGGGTTCAACTGTCAATACACAAAAACAAAACAACCCATCAACAAATGATTATTAAATGAATGCTAGATGAACATGGAATTATGAATTTTTTGAAACTTACAAGTTATATTTGGGCTATCTGATCCACCAATGTCCATGTCAAAACATATTATTAAGAGGGAGAGTAAGGCAGCTCTCCAAACTTTAGTTCTGAAACTGATTAATTTTCTTAATACCATTAGACAAGTTTATTCACTAGACACACCAATTTCAAAGTATCACATAATCTGGGGAAACTATATTTATGAAGGGAGGGGGGTTTGACAAGGGTGGGGAGAGGAGAGAGGAAGGGAAAAGGGGGGGGTCCATCAATTCTGTATGATACACTTGACTCCCCAGAGAAGCCAAATAATACTCACGCAGGCATTTAAATCTTAAAAATTCAAAAATTAATATACATGTATATGGACATTTATATACGTAATGGGGGGGGGGCATTACCTTGGAGACAAGGGAGTGGGGAGTGGGTGAAGCTGGAAAAGGATTAGGCTCAAGTTACTTTGTCATCATGCATGCATATATGAATGTGTAGCAATGAATCCCTCCAACATGTAAGAACATGCTGAACTACTAAAAATAAAAAACTTTTCTTGATAACCATACTACAAAAATACATGATACCTACCCTAGGAATTGGTGGTACTCACATGAATAGATAATATGCACTCTTCTATTCAAGTGACTTTAACCTTTATATTATTTCACAACACCATTTACTCAGTGTTACCCACTTGAACAAGTATCAAATAGTTTTTGAAAGCCTAGAAATATATAAATATGGGGCTGCAGCGGTGGCTCAGTGGTACAGCGCTTGCCTGGCATGCACAAGTAAGCAGGTTCAAACCCCAGCACCATACACAATGAAGTGTCATAACAAAGAAGATCCCATGAAAAACTAAATAAAATTAATTCCCTCTCTCTCCCTGTCCCTTTTTCTTAAAACAAACAAATAAACAAAAAAAAAAAACCCATAAATATTTACAAATATTTCTTTTTGCAGTAGGGACTGAACCTGGAGCTTTGTGTCTGCTAAGCAAATGTTCTACCCACTGGGATATTCCCATAGTTTCCCTTTTTAAATTTTATTTTGAGTCAGGGTTTTGCTAAGTTGCCCAGACTGGCCTCAAACTTGGCCTCCTAAACAAATGGGATTGTAGCAGTGTGCCAGAGTGCCTGGCAAGAAATATCTAAATCTTCCAACATACCTCTTTGAGTAGTGTCCCCATTAACAGTATTAATCCTATTATGGAGAATGCTTGGAAGTAAATTACATTAGAGAAAACATAAACTCAAAACACTGTTCATAAACCAGGTGTGATGGCTCACACTGTAATCCTTGTGATTTGGGAGGCTGGGTCAGGAGAATCACAAGCATGAGGACAGTCTGGGAAATTTTGCCAGACCCTGTTTTAAAATAAAAATAAACAAAAAGGGCTGGAAAAGTAGCTCAGTGGTGGAGTACCCTAATCCCTGGTACCTACCCCTCAAGGGTTCATAACAAGTTTTTTTTTTTAAACTTTTCTGTGCTTGCCAAGGGACCGCACCCAGGGTCTAGGCAAAGAGCAATACCCTCAATTCACATAACAACTTGTTAAAACAGAAGGTGTAGGGGCTGGAGCGATGACTGATGGCTTGGTGGTTATGGTGCTTGCCCGGCATATGCGAGAACATGGGTTCAAACCCCAGCACCCACATACACAACTAAGCGTCAGAGCAACGAAAGCCATATTAAAAATTCAATAAAAAATTGATTCTCTCTCACTGTCCTTCTTTCTTAAAAAAAACAAAGCAGAAGGTGCAACATTCAGAAACATCAAAAATTCAGTTTCCCTATAAAAATCCAGACTTGTCCTTTTCAGAGAGAAGGTGAACGATGTAACAACACTAGGTCATGTGACAATGACTGGCTGGGGCTGAGCTCCAAGTGAACAATTTACCCAGGAATAGATTCAGTCTGCCTCAGTTTCACTGTGGCTCACCTCACTACCATGGCCAACTTGCTTCTCAAGGCATCTGAGTTTACAACATTTAAACATAAGCCATGAGATAGGCTTATGTTGTTATGATGAACTGTAATAAAAGCTCCTGTGGATTTCATGCTTTTTTTTTTTGTTTGTTTGTTTCAGAGAGAGGGATAGTAAGAAAGAGAAAAGAGAGAATCAATTTTATTTAGTTTTTCATGTGACTTCTGTTGCTTTGAGACTGCTGTGTATGTGGTGCTGGGATTCAAATTCATGTCCTCAAATTGCCAGGCAAGTGCTGTAACCTTCGAGTCACCACTCCAGCCCCTATTTCATGGATTTTTGACACCTGTGTAGGGTCTTTGTGGATGGTTTATTTTATGTGTGTTAATGATGATATACAAGGTTTGAAAGATTTATGGAAAAATGCATTATTTGGTAAAAACTTTAAAAATGTCAAAACTGTTTGATCTCCCACTTCATTTCAAGTAATTTATCTTAGAAAGCACAGAAGGGAAAATGAAGGTTATTAACAACACAATTCTTTTTTTTTTTTTTCAGGGCCGAGGACCAAACTCGGGGCCTTGCATGCACTAGGCAAGAGCTCTGCCACTGAGCTAAATCCCCAACCCATAACACAATTCTTTTTAAAAAGAAATTTTTGGGCTGGAGTGGTGGCTCAGTGGTTACAGTGCTTGCCTGGCATGCAGGAGGATTGCAGGTTTGAGCCCGAGCACCACATACACAATGAAGTGTCGGAGCAACAAAGCCACACGGAAAACTAAATAAAATTGATTCTTTCTTTCTACCAAACAAAATCTCATTGGGATTTCCTATGAGAATACTTAGTGTCAATAAAAAGGTAGTTCTTTGGGGAAAAAAAATTACAAAAGAACATTTAATAAAACTAAGGTACACAAACATTCTATGCATACTTGGGGATACATAATAAAGTATTAGCAGTGATTATTTCTAGGTGGTGGAATTATAATATTTTTTGTTTACTGTAATTTTTTTTTTTTTTTGGGTACTGGGTGTTGAACTTCAGAGTGCTTAACCACTGAGTCACATCCCCTGCCCTTTTTATCTTTTGAGAACAGGGTCTTGGTAAATTGCTCAGGGCCTTGTTAAGTTGCCAAGGATGGATTTGAAGCTGTGATCCTCCTGCCTCAGCTTCCCTAGCTGCTGGGGATTACAGGTGTGTGCCACTGTGCCTGGCTGTTTAAAAATCCATTAAACTTTTGTTTTAATGGTTCTCAAAATTCTGTGACAGATTTTTGGTCAAGTTGTTCCCAATAAAAAATACTGATTTTAAAAACTAGCAACTTAAAACTGCCACACACACATAAAAAGCCCAAATTGTCCACAAAACATTTTCCTTTTCTTCTGAAGGCTTTATGATGCATTGTTATCATTAACCAGCCTTTACTATTAAAGCGAAATGGCCAAGTGAGATAAACAGTTCTGAGACCATTCTTCCACCACTGATTAAGACTGGGGTGGCAAGTGTTAGGAGTAATATTCATTTAGCCTTCTGAGCTTTCTGGGCAGTCTTGGTGCCCTTGCCAGCTCCAACAGCCTTCTTGTCCACTACTTTGATGTCACCCACAGCAATTATCTGCTTCATATCACAAAATAGCCAAACATCCCAGAGGAGGAGAGTCAGAGAAGCTCTCAACACATGGGCTTTCTTGGAAGCGTATCAATGATGGCAGTATCACTGGATTTCAAGAAATTGGGACCATCTTACAGCTTTTTACCAGGACAGAGATCAATCTTTGAGCTCAGAAAACCTGCAAGCAATTATGAGCTATGTGACAATCCAGTACAGAGGCATGGCCAGCAATGATTTGGCCTGGATGGTTCAGGATAATCACCTAAGCGGTGAAACCAGCTGCTTCCATTGGTGGATCATTTTTGTTGTCACCAGCAACACTGCCGCGATGAACATCTTTGACAGACATGTTCTTGACAATGAAGCCCACATTGTCCCCAGGAAGAGCTTTACTCAAAGCTTTGTGGTGCATTTCAACTGACTTTACTACAGTTGTGACACTGACTGGAGCATAGGTGAACACCATGCCAGGCTTGAGAATACCAGTCTTCACTCCACAGGAACAGTACCAATACCACCAATTTTGTACATACCCTGGAGGGGCAGACGTAAAGGCTTGTCAGTTGGACGAGTTGGTGGCAGGATGCAGTCTAAAGCCTTGAGCAGTGTGGCTCCACTGGCACTGCCATCTTTACAGGTGACTTTCTATCCTTTGAATCAAGGCACTTGGCTCCAGCATGTCATCGCCATTCCAACCAGAAATTGGCACAAATACTACTGTGTCAGGGTTGTAGCCAATTTTCTTAATATAGGTGATGACTTGATGAATTCCTTTATGATTTCCTCGTATCTCTTCTGACTGTAGGGTGGCTCAGTGGAATCCATTTTGTTAACACCAACAATTTAGCTGTTTTACACCCAGTGTGTAAGCCAGAAGGGCATGCTCACAGGCCTGCCCATTCTTTGAGATAACAGCTGCAAATTCACCAACACCAGCAGCAATAATCAGGACAGCAGAGTTAGCTTGAGATATGCCTGTAATCATGTTTTTGATAAAGTCTCTGTGTTCTGGGGCATCAACGACACTCACATAATACTTGCTGGTCTCAAATTTCAACAGGGAGATGTCAATGGTGATAACATGCTTACCCTCAGTTTTCAGTTTATCCAAGACCCAGGCACACTTGAAGCCCTTTCCTATCTCAGCAGCTTCCTTTTCAAATTTTTCATTGGTCCTTCCTTTTCATGGTCTTACTACCTTTGTACATCAAATGGCCTGTAGTGGTGGACTTGCACTAATCTATGTGTCTGATGACAATGATGTTGACATGAGTCTTTTCCTTTCCCATTTTGGCTTTGATTTAGTGATGGTTTTCATAACACCTGTGTTCTGGTGGCAAACCCGTTGTGAAAAAGCTGTTTACAATAATTTTTTTTTTTTTTTTAAAGAGAGGGACAGTGAGAGAGAGAGAGAGAAAGAGAGAATCAGTTTTATTTAGTTTTTCATGTTATTTTTGTTGCTCCGACACCTTGTTGAATACGTGGTACTGGGTTTGAACTCCTGTCCTCACTCATGCCAGGAAAGCACTGTAACCACTGAGCCACTGCTTCAGCTCCAATTTTTTTTTTTTTTAAAAGAGAGTGTGTGTGAGAGAGTGAATCAATTTTTTTGTTTTTTTAGTTTTTCATGTGGTTTTATTGCTCTGACACTTCCTTATGTACATGGTACTGGAGTTTGAACCTGCGTCCTTGCACATGCAAGGCAAGCACCATAACCGCTGGGCTACCACCGCTCTAGCTCTATGTTCACTGTCATTTTTAAGTATGAAAATTTCTACAGCAATATGTACTACTTATATACTAAGAAAAATAATGGTGTTCCTTCCTTTTTAATTAACTAACTTAATTCAGGAATAAGGGGTTGGGATGTGGCACACTGGTAGAGCAATCTCCTGGTATGTGCAAGGTTCTAGTCTCTAAGACTCCCTCCCCCACAAAAAATCCTGGATTATATCCCATGGACAGAAGCAGTTCAAAAGGGGCCAATTGTAAAGAACTGTGTCTTCAACTACCTTTCACTACATTAAAATTAGGAAAGTTGGTTAAATGAAACTATGTCGGGGCTGGGGTGGTGGCTCAGTGGTTGTGGCGCCTGCCTGACATGCATGAGGATGTGGGTTTAAACCCTGGCACCATGTACAGAACAAAGTGTTAGAGCAACCAAAGCTACATGAAAAACTAAATAAAATTGATTCTTTCTCTCTCTCACTGTCCCTCTCTCTCTTAAAAAGAAAGAAAGAAAGAAAGATATATAGGACTTATGGACAAAAATACTTATTATGGAGAGTTTTAATTTTAAACATTTTATTATAGGGGCTGGAGCAGTGGCTCAGCAGTTATAGCACTTGCCTGGCATGCTCAAGGATGGGAGTTAAACTCCAGCACCATGTACACAATGGAGTGTTGGAGCAACCAAAGTCACATGAAAAACTAAATACAGTTGATTCTCTTTCTCTCACTGTCCCTCTCTCTTTAAAAAGACAAAGTCTATTATGAACACCCCACTCAAAAGTCTGGATTTCAGGGGGCTGGAACGGTGGCTTGGTGGTTGTGGCGCTTGCCCGGCATGCACGAGTACACAGCTAAGTGTCAGAGCAACGAAAGCCATGTGAAAAACTCAATAAAAAATTGAGTCTATCTCTCTCTCTCACTGTCCTTCTCTCTTAAAAAAAAAAAAAAAAAAAAGTTTAGATTTCAGTTCATTATATTATACACCCTGGACAAGGGGAGATTTAGAGCTGGAGTTAAGTCCTATCACTGAGGCCTTGCTTACACCCCTACTTTTGATTCTGCCAATTCCAAGTCTCTACCAAAAATAAATAGAGGGGTCATCTGGACCATGTAGCAGCTGGGTAGAGTCCATCCAAACACTAAGATATGGATTCATGAGTCACCACTAATACTAGATGATGGGCAAGCTCAGAGAATAAAACAAAAACTCTTATTTTAAGAAGCTCCACCTATTTATAGACAGTTTTCAAAAACAGAACAATTGTACAGAAAATGTCATTTAACTAAACCTTCAAAGGCTTTTTTTTTTTTTTAAAGAGAGAGGGACAATGAGAGAGACAGAGAAAGAGAGAAACAACTTTATTTAGTTTTTCACATGACCTTAGTTGCTCCAACACTTAGTTGTGTACGTGGTGCTGGGGTCTGAACCCGGGGCCTCGTGCTTGCCAGGCAAGCGCCGTAATCACTGAGGCACAGCTCCAGCCCTAAAAGGCTGTTGTAATCTAACCAGAGACAATATTTTATTTATTCTATATGTGGAATAATTTTTCTTAAAAACAGACTGCTCTCTGAATTCTTTACTTGTAATATTTATGTAACTAGAAATTAGGCCAGACTTTTTTTTTTTTTAAGAGAGAGGAACATTGAGAGAGAGAATTCTTCTATTCAGTTTTTCATGGGGGCTTTGCCGTATACTTGGTGCTGGGGTTTAAATTTGCGTCTTCGTGCATGCCATGTAAGCGCTGCTTCCAGCCCCAAGGCCAGATTTTTAGATTACCTATTTGCTACTAGACTTCTTTTAAAGCTTTGTGTAAAACAAATAAGGCCTTGGGGCTGGTGTTGTAGCTTAATAGCAAAGTACATGCTCAGGATGTACAAGGTCCTGTGTTCCATCCCAGCACAAAGAAAAAGAAAAAGAAAAAGAAAAAGAACACAGTAGAAAGTTCCTGTTTTTAGTAAGATGAAGATGAAATAGAAATGAAAGAACTTAACCCAGTGTTCAGTGAGGAATAGGGTGACAATTTTAATTCCATTGAAATGAACAGCAGCCATAGAAAACTTCTGTCTCACTCCAATGAAACATGGGGCATTGAGGTGCTGATGTTGAGTAAAGTCAGGACAGTTCCACAGTTGTAAGGTTTGAGACACTGTCAGGAAGCATCCACTGCTTGGCACACAATGAATGATTCACAAGCAAATGCTGAATAATTAACTAATGTACCATAACTGTCATATTATTCAACTTTTGGGAGAAAAATTCTAAGAATTAACTTATTTATTTTTATTTTTTTAAGAGAGAAGGACAGTGAGAGAGAGAGAAAGAGAGAATCAATTTTATTAGTTTTTCATGTGCCTTTCATTGCTCCGAAGCTTTGTTGTGTATGTGGTGCTAGAGTTCAAACCCGAGTCCTTGCACGTGCCAGGCAAGCACTGTAACTGCTGAGCCACTGCTCCACCCCTAAGAATTAACTTATAAAACAGAAGAGAAAAACAATACTGCTTTTCAGAAAAAACTTACATTCAGGTAAATTCCAAATTTGGATTTTAAAATTCTTCATGAAGGCTGTTTACCCACTACCAATTGTAGATCAGGACAGTACCTTTTAGAATTGTGGAGTGCAAATATCAGAGTACTTTTAAAAGCCTATGTAAATTCCTAAGACCATTCAGAATCCTAATAGAGACTGCAGGCATAAAGTTTTTCCAGAACTACCTGTTGTGGGTCAACTTCCACTCTCTATTTTCTCCATAGTAATTTTGCTATGATTATAGGTATAGAAAAAGAGAATTCTAAATTTTCTGTTTTTGAACCAATTATTATTGCTGGTGCTGGAGATGACTATTTTAGTCCATAAAGCTTCTGCAGACCTTCTTCCCCCCAACCTCTCTGGTCTTCCCTGATCAGCATCCAGAGAGACTCACCCTCTCGTATTCATCCTTGGCTCTACTCAGCATCTCTAGGATGTCGATGGGCCTGTGGTCACTGCAGCCATTGGCCTGGCTAGGACTCTGTTTATCTCGAGCAGCTTGCTGGGATCTCCGTGTCTCTTCTTCTACCACACTAAAGGAGGAGAACCAGATTTTAGAGAGAAATTTTGACACAAGAACTTTTTTGATGTTCATCTTGTACGGATACACTAATAGTGTCACATGATATTTGTCTTTGCAATACATAACACTGAGCTCTGGTTACCTCATTCCAGAAATACATAACTTACAGTTTCACCATTTTATTAACAACAGTGTCAACCAAAACATTTCACCTTTAGAAACACAGAAATAGGGAATGCAGTGGTGGCTCAGCAGTTATGGCGCTTGCCTAGCATGTGCGAGGACATGGTTTGAACCCTAGCACCACCTACACAAGGAAGTGTGGGAGCATTGAAAGCTATATGAAAAACTAAATAAAACAGATTCTTTCCCTTTCTCTCTCTCTCTCTTTTTAAATAGAGAAGGACAGTGAGAGAGAGAGAGAGAGAGAGAGAATTTTTTTTTTTTTGAGTTTTTCACATGACTTTCGTTGCTCTGACACTTAGCTGTGTACATGGTACTGGGGTTTGAACCTGTGTACTTGTGCATGCCAGGCAAGCACTGTAATCACTGAGCCACAGCTCCAGCCCCTGTCCCTCTCTCTTAAAAAAAAAAAAAAAGAAAAAAGAAAAAAAAGAAAGAAATACAGAATTCCTTCCCAGAGGTGGTAGAAGTAAGTACATTAAAAACTTCACTGAAGTATCTCTTTCTATAAGTAACTCAAAAGCAGTCAAACTAAGTGGTAAAGTAAATGTAAAAATAACCACGTTATTAAGACATAGATAGGAAGACTTCACAGGTGAATAACACTGTGGAAAGTTTATACTGATACTAGGCTAGCCTTGAAAATGGACCCTGGTAAATCTTCGGAAGTTAATGACAGCACTACAAACAAAACCATTCCCTTGTTTTTTGTCTTTAGTATCACAAAGTTGTTGACTGAGGTCAGGGGGTTGTGGGAATGTTTTTTATTTTTACTAGTAGTACTTTTATTCACTTGAAAAGCCATAAAGCAAGTAAAGTCTCAGGTTTTAAGAATGCCATTGTTAGTACATCTGTAATCCCAGTGACTTGGGAGCCTGAGGCAGTAGGATTGCAAGTTCAAAGCTGGCCTTGGCAACTTAGCAAGGCCCTAAACAACTTGGTTGAGACCCTGTCTCAAAAGGAAATAAAAAGGGCTGGGGATGTAATTCAGTGGTAAAGTGCCCCCGGTTCAATCTCCAGTTAAGAAAAAAAGAAAAAAAAAATAATACCACTGATAGGGCGGGGACTTCAAATCTATTTACAGGCTTTAATTTTTAAAGAACATTCCTTCTCCTCTTCAACAGAAATATAACAAAACATTAGGAACTATAACTTGTATGTATTTTCCTTCAAGCTAGAATAATACATTTTAATAACATAAATAACTGCCCCCCCTTTTAACATTTATTCAGGGTGTAGTCCTCTAATGAATAAGCCCTACCTGCCATGGGATTTTATGGGAATGGCCATGACTTGGTAATTATATTAACTGAAAACTTGACAATGATGACAGGCAATAAATCAATTCATTACAGAAAGGGTTGTTTTTATGGAATAGAAAGATCAGGACAAGGGCTGGAGTTATGGCGATTGACTGGCACTGCAAGGATGCGACTCTAAACCCCAGCACTGTACGTTATGAAGTATCAGAGCAATGAAGGCCACATGAAAAACTAATAAATATATATGTATTTTCCCTCTCCTCCACTGTCCTTCTCTCTCTTTAAAAAAAAAAAAAAAAATCAGGACAAGAACAGGCCAGTCACTGTCAGTTTATGGCTTTAAAACAGCCTAACCAGGAACTCCCAGTTGTGTGTGTGTGTGTGTGTGTGTGTGTGTGTGTGTGTATACAATGTTGTTTTATTTAAAACAATGGGTTAAACAGTATTCAACAAATTTTTTCCCTGTGTGGTGGTAGGGATCAAACACATGGCCTCTCACACATCAGGCAAGTGTTCTACCACTGAGCAACATGTTTTTGGTTCAATTTTCAATAACTGCCTCTGTTTACCTGTGAACAGGCTATCTCAGGAAGTTCACTACTGCTGAAAGCAGAATTGTCAGGGGTGATATGGAAGGGCATATGAGTGATGCTTGTATTATAAACGCCTCTTCCAATTCCAACTTAATGAGAAACACCTTTGACTTTCTCCCTTCCTCTCAAATACCAAAAAATGCCCCTGGGATTCTAAGACCAGGAATAAAACTCACTTTCAGAAGTTCTTCAAATTTTATACCATCAAACATTCTGACAAGTTTTTATTCTTTTTTTTTTTTTTTTAAAGAGAGAATCAATTTTATTAGTCTTTCATTGCTCTGACACTTCATTGTGTACATGGGGTGCTGGGGTTTGAACCCAGGTCCTCAAGCATGCCAAGCAAGCACCATAACCGCTGAGCCACCGCTCCAGCCCCCAAGTTTTTATTCTTAAAAACAGTTTCTGGGGCTGGAGCGGTGGCTTGGCAGTTACAGCGCTTGCCTGGCATGCGCAAGCACACGGGTTCAAACCCCAGCACCCATGTGCACAACTAAGTGTCGAAGCAATGAAAGCCATGTGAAAAACTCAATAAAAACTGATTCTCTCTATCTCTGTCTCTCTCACTGTCCTCTCTTTAAAAAAAAAACAACAACAAAAAAACAGTTTCTGACAGATTAGATTCTGTTTTAAGGAGAGTCAACATTTTCTAAGTTTAGTGGGTTTTCAACTTTGCCACTGACCAAAGAGAATATTAAAATTTAGATAAAGTACAGACTTAGGAGTTCATTCAGTTTCTTACACAGCCTCTCAGTTTTTATAAACATCTTTGGAATAAATCAATTTTTCACTTAAGAGAATTTTTATTATATTGTGGCTATCAAAAGAGTCATGAGGGGCTGGAGCGGTGGCTCAGTGGTTTCGGCGCTTGCCTGGCAAGCACGAGGACCCGGGTTCAAACCCCAGCACCACGTACACAACTGAGTGTTGGAGCAACTAAGGCCATATGAAAAACTTAATAAAGTTATTTCTCTCTTTGTCTCTCACTGTCCCTCTCTCTTTAAAAAAAAAAAAAAAAAAAAGAGTTATGAAAGGGGCAGGAGCGGTGGCTCAGTAGTTATGGAGCTTGCCTGGCATGCACAAGGACCTGGGTTCGAACCCCAGAACCACACACACAACTAAGTGTCAGAGAAACGAAGGCCAGATTGAAAAAAAAAAAAAGTCATGAGAAGAACTGTATTTAACAGAATGTACACTGACAGTCACGTTTGTTTATTTATTGCAATGCTGAGGATCAAACCTAGGGCTTTGAGCATGCTACACAAGTATTCTACCACTAAGTCACATCTCCAGCCTGGATACATTGTTTAAAGGGACAATATGCCAAAAAGTTGTACCAGTATTTTTGGTTATCAAAAGTGAAATTCTGGGGGCTAGAGTGGTGGCTCAGTGGTTACAGCACTAGTCTGGCATGCACAAGTACACAAGTTCAAACCCCAGTACCACGTACGCATCAAAGTGTTTAAGGAACGAAAGTCACGTGAAAAACTAAATAAAATTGCTTCTTTCTCTCTCACCGTTCTCTTTCTTAAAAAAAAAAAAAAAGTGATATTCTGAATTCTGTAGAGGGTAGAGGCATATGCAGGCAGTTTCAGAACAATGAAAAATAGTCCTTTTTATCTTTTGCGATCATTAAGTCATTTATTCCAAAATAAGTGGTAACACTTTGAAAGTATTATCTTCTGCTATAAACAGGGCAGATACTTAAAAACTATCAAGACAGTGCTCCCTAATCACTTTCAATACTTCAACTGCTTTTAGTCAAACAAGCTGATAATTTTAAAGCAGATGTCCCTCTTCTGGATATTTCTAGTGAAAGAACTTCAAATGTTCTCTTCCCTTTCTGCTTTCTACTTTTTTAATAGGGCTCAACATGATTTTTCATAGGTCTCAGTCTTCAGCTTCAGCTTCTACTGGCATTAGGAGTGCCAGCTGCCCTTTTAGAGAAGAAAGTTGAAAACGATTTCCTCTCTATATTTGTTACAGCTCAAAGAGCCAGATTCTCTCATCTAGGGCCCAAAAGCTGTCATTTTGCAGGAGAATATGTGACTACATTAATACCCTCCAAAATTTAGATTTTTAAGACAAATATTCTGGAAACCATGGATCAACAAACCACGGTTTTTTTGTTTTTTGTTTTTTTTTAAAGTAACCAGAAAAATCAGTTGCCTTCAATGATACTGGGGAGGCTGAGGCAAGAGGATCTAAGTTTGAGAATAAGAAGGTTGAAATTTGGCAAAACCTTGTTTTGAAATAAAAATAAAAATGGCTGGGGATGTAGCTAAGAGGCAAAGTGCTTTCTACCATGTTCAAGGACCTGGAGGAAGAAAAGTGATCAAGAACTGTGTGTGCAACTTAGTGGCATAGTATGTGCTTACCAATCGTGAGACCCTGGGTACAATTCCCAGCATGCACATTCCCACCCCCGCCAAAAGTGATCATCAAAGCAGTGCCTTAGTTAAGGTCATGAGATGAAGCCCTCATAATGGCAATAGTGGCTTTATAAAAAAACACAGACAGATCTGCACTAACATGCTTATACTCTCCTGATGCCCACCTCCATGTTATGGTGCAAGAAGAAGGCCCTCACCAGATGCTGGCACCATGCTCTAGGACTTACCTCCAGAATCATAAACTTCTATTCCTTACAAATTAAATAAATGCCTTCACTAAAAAATAGTTCTCTTTTTTAAAATTAAGGTATTCTAGAGCGGTGCTAGAAAGTCAGTTCTTTTTCTAATAAACGACAAGTTCAGAGGGAGTAATGCTCTCCAGGGTGCACCTACTAATAAATATGGGTCTGCTCTCTGAGCTCACAGCCAGAGCAGATGACAGAGCAGGAAGCTGATATGC
Source organism: Aplodontia rufa (assembly GCA_004027875.1). NCBI lineage: Eukaryota > Metazoa > Chordata > Mammalia > Rodentia > Aplodontiidae > Aplodontia > Aplodontia rufa. The sequence goes on from PVKS010002244.1 coordinate 74,541, forward strand.
ATCCAATAATGACATGCTAGTATTCCTGGATTATAATTTGGTTTTATCTGTGTACCTTTCTTAAATGTAAATATATAAACTGAAAACTTGAGATTTTGGAGTTAACTACTTATCTGTACTTTTAGGAGAATTAATTAAAAATTAGACTGTTAAAAAAATTAATACTCCAGGCTGAAGAGGTGACTCAGTGGTAGAGTAAGCGCAAGGACCCAGGTTCAAACCCCAGCACCACATACACAAATATGTGTCGGAAAAACAAAACTAGATGAAAATTTAAGTAACAGTCTCTGTCTTTCTCAATAAAAACAAAAACAAAACCAAAAACACAAAAAAACCTCTGCTTTCTTCTACATGTGTGGCTATCAACCTTACAGGAAAGCAAAGGGAATTTCGATTTGAAGGCAAAGTACACCAGAACATACTACCCATTGTGGCACTTTGTCCAAGCTCTGTAGCCCCAAAGCCCCTGCAGAACCACAATGTCTTAGGCTCCCAGAATTCAGACTGGCAGTCTAATAATATGGATAGGACATGAACAGGGTGTGTTTTTCATGGGCTAGCTTGAGAAAGGACATGAATCACCCTTTAAAACATTAATTCAATGAAAATAATTCTCTAAATTTCAAGATTCTGAGTTAACAAAAAAAATTCTCTGGAAGATAATCCATTAGTGGATTGTCGACTGCTAACCCTAATCTATGTCAAATGCAAGTCTGCTAGAGGAGTTCAACGTGTACCATTTCAACAAGTACCACCTGTTACAGTGGAAATTTGGATAGCCACTGCACATGGTGGTCAGGCTGTGCACTGGGTTAGCTGATAGTCTCTAGACCTAGGCAATTTGGCAGCCCTAAACTACAGTACAGTTTTGGTTAATTTATGCAGTGTCTGTTGGACTAGATATAATACAGCCATTATAAATATTACCGAGGAAAATTTAATGCCTTGACATTAAAAGTAGAATATACAGCATGAGGCTATTTTTGTAAAAAAAAAAAAAAAAAAATCATATAATATATATCAACCTAATGTACTAATGAAGACATCTGTAAATGCTGGAAGTAGTAGGATCATAGACAATTTCAGAGTTTTTTCCTGCCTTTTTCAAATATTTGGCAATAAGAAGGAAATCAATATACTTACTCAGCCATGAGTTTTGCTATGCGGTGACAGTCATTCTTATCATAAAACCAGATACTGTATATTGACACTTGAAAAACAAAGGAGAAAAAAAGATGAAGGGAAATGTATATGTAAAAATTATATCACTAAATCTGTTATCATATCCTCAAAATACTAACAATCCCTCTACAGAAACAAAACAAAACAAAACAAAAACCTAACCTCTCCCTCTTCCAAACCTTTAAAGAAAATGTTTAGGTAAAATATTTAGATGAAAACAGCTAAAAGGAGTTGGTTTTAGACATCAGATCTCATTAAAGTCAGAATGGACACTGAGATTAAGATGCACATTATTTATGTATTATCAAAAAAGAAAACTGACTGCCAACAAAACTAAGTCTAGATCAATACTGATTGTAAGATGTATCCCAAATTGATATTAAAATGTGAAAACAAGTCAATAAAATCCAAGTACAACGGCTAACCAAAGGCGAGAACTTTTATGAGTCTTTTGAATCTTAAAATATAGAAAACTATGTTACAATAAAAAACAAGTCTCAATAAAAAATAACAGCTTCACATCCAAAACTCAGACCAACTGTTTACTTGTGATATGGACTGAACTCAGTCAATCACACTTCTTATTACTATCTTTTTTTTATTCCTGGTATGGTGACCAACACAAAGAAGGCCTTCAGGACTGGAGTTCAGTGGCTGGAGTGCATGCCTTGCAAGCACAGGGACCCAGGTTCAAACCACAGCACCATGTACACAGCTAAGTGTTGGAGAAATAAAGGCCAGATGAAAAGTAAATAAAACTGATTCTTTCTCCAATTCTCTTCTTAAAAAAAAAAGTCTTCAAAAAGTATTAGCTGAAAGATAAATGCCCTTTATTATTATTATTAAAGATGACAATGTATAAAATTAAGTACTTTTTGGAGAAGATAGGTAGAAATACTAAAGATTCAAGTCAAAATAAACACACAGATGAGTAAGGCTTATTGCTACCATATGCATCCATCATGGCACTCACAGCTTGCCCGAGCTTACTCCCCCTTTGATACTTAAAATGATTCTCTGGCATAGGAAGGGTGAGTTATCATTAAGCTTTCTTTTTTAAAAAACAAATTTAATTGTACTTTCACATACAAATATAAAAAATCTCTATGTTCTTTGTCTTCCCCAATGGTAACATTTTACAAAACTATACTCTAAAATCCCAACGAGGATACTGACATTGGTCACTTCCATGGCCACAAGCATACTTGGTGTCCTTTTATAGCCATATCCACTTCCCTTAGTCCCCTCCACTGATCCTGACCCCTAGCAAACTCTAATCTGTTCTCTGTTTCTTTCTTCTTTTTTTGGTACTGGGGATTAAACCCAGGGGGGCTCTTCACCACTGAGCTACATCCTTAAGCCTTTTTATTTTAAGAAAGGGTCTCACAAAGTTGCTGAGGTTAGCCTTGAACTTGCGATCCTACCACTGGGAACAGTGCCAGGTTAATCTGTTCTCCATTTCTATAATGTTATCATTTCAAGAGTGTATATAAATGGAATTATATAGTTATGTATGAGGTTGACTTTTCTAACTCAGCAATTCCCTACAGTCCTCCACTCCTAGTAGCATTCCATGGTATGGATGTGCCATTGTATTTATTCACACATCTAATAACCACTTGTTTTTTTTTTCATTTTAAGAAAAAAGCAATTTTTATTTAGTTTTTCATGTGACCTTCATTCCTTGGACACTTCACTTTGTATGTGGTGCTGGGGTTCGAACTTGTGTACTCAAGCATACCAGGCAAGCACTGCAACTGCCAAGCAACCGCTCCAGCCCTAATAACCATTTTTTATTTATTATGAATAAAGCTGCTATGAATATTTGTGTAAAGGTTTGTTAATTAATTATAAAATAAGTATCTATTTCTCTGGGTTAAATGCCCAGCAGTATAGTTATTGAGTCATGTGACAGCTGCATATTTAGATTAATTTTTCTTTTAGTGATGTGGGGGATTAAATTCAGGTCTTCAAACACACTAGGCAAGTACTCTAACACTGAGTCATATCCCCAGTCACATGTTTAGTTTAATAAGAAATTGGCCAAAAAAAAAAAAAAAAAGAAAGAAAGAAAAAAGAAATTGGCAAGCTCTTTTTCCAGAGCAACAGTGCCACTTTACATGCCTATAAGCAATGCATGTGTGATCTACTTTCTCTACATCCTTCCATTTGTTGTTAACAGTATTTCTCATTTTAGCTGTTCTGATAGGTGTATGGTGATATTTCATTGTGTTTTTGTTGTTGGAACTGGGGACTGAACCAGGGGTGCTTTGCCACTGAGCTGTATCCCTGGCCCTTTTTTTTTTTTTTTAACTTTCAGACAGGGTCTTGCTAAGTTGCTGAGGCTTGTCTGGAACATGAGATCCTCCTGCCTCAGCCTCCCAAATTGCTGGGATTACAGGTGTGCACCACCATATCTGGCTCACTGTGGTTTGAATTTAAACTTCCCTAAAGGCTAATCATGTTGAACATATTTTCATGCCCTTCTTTGCCAACTTATATTTTCTTTAGAGAAATGTCCCTTAATATCTTTCGCCTATTCTATTTTTTCTGTTGAGTTTTGCAAATTCTCTACATATTTGAGACACTATACCATTGTTGGAAATAGGGTTTGAAAATATTTTTGCCCAATCTGCAGCTTGTTCTTTGTGTGTGTGCGCGTGTGCATGTGCATGTGCGTGTGCGTACTGGGGATTTAACTCTGGGATGGTTAACCAATGAGCAACACCACCAGTCCTTTTCATTTACTTTAAAATTTTTAATACAGGGCTCACTAAACTACTGAGGCTGGGTTTAAACTTGTGATCCTCCTGCCTCAGCCTCCTGAGTTGGTGGGATTACAGGCATGCGCCAGCATGTCCAGCTGCTGTTTGTTCTATTATCCTCTTAGTACGGTCTTCCCAGAGCAAAAATTTTTAATTTTCAATTTTTACCAGGTCTAAAATATCAATATTTCTTTGTAGTGACCATATTTTTGGAGTCAAGTCTATAAACTCTTAGCATAACTACCAAAACTTTCTCTTTTTCTCTAAAATGGTTTACAGTTTTACACTTAAATTGTGAATCCTATCTGAGTTGATTTTTGTGTAAAGCATGAGATTTAGATTAATTTTTCTTTTGGTCTAATGTACCAGCATTATTTGTTGGAAATGATAGCTTTCCTCTGTTGAGAGATCTTTTGTACTTTTGTCAAATATCAGTTGGACATATTTGTGTGGGTCTGCGTCTGGATTTTTTTCATTCAGTCCCATTTATTTGTCTATTCCTCTGGCATTACCACGCTGTCCTGCTTATTGTAGTTATATAAGCAGGCCTTAATATTGGGTAGAGCAGCAGGGCATGGTGGTGCACACTTGTAATCCCAGATCCTCAAGACGCTGCAGTAGGAGGATTATAAATTTGAGACTAGCCTCAGCAACTTAGTGAGACCCTGTGTCAAAAATAAAAAATAAAAAGAGCTAGGGATGTAGCTTAGTGGTAAGACATCCCTGGGTTCAATCCCCAGTACTTCTATTCCTCTGCAAAAAACCGGGTAGAGCAATTCCTTCCAGGTTATGCTTCAAGATCAGTTTTGCTTTTAGGGGCTGTGCCCTTCCATGTAAAATTTAGAATAAGCTTCTTTATGCCTATAAAACAACTTGCATTGGTTTTTTATAAGAAATGTATTGAATCTATAGGTCAATTTCGGGAAAATTAATGCTTTTACTATGTTGAATCCTTCAAAACCCAAATGCAGTGTTGCATTTATTTATGCCTTGATTTCTTCTGCTGGTATTTTATAATTTGCAGCACACAGGTCAATCTTGTACATGTTAGGTCGAGACCTAAGTGACAGTAAAAAACATTTATTTCTGTTTTTTTATGCTTATTCGTGTACAGATATACAGCTAGTTCTTGTGTGTTAATCTAATATCCTGAGACCTTACCAAACTCAATCATCAGCTCTATGAGTGCACATAGATACTTATGTTATCTGAACGACTTCTTTTCCAACCAGCAGGCATTTTTTCCCTTAGCTCATGGCAGTGATATGCTCAACAGCAGTAGTGACAATGGATAACTTTGCCTCATTCTTGATCTCAGAGGGAAAGTATGCAGTTTTCTACCTTAAATAGGATGTTAACTTTCAGATTTTGCAGGTACTCTTTATCAGGATGATACCATTCACTTCTCCTAACTCAAGTTATTTATCATAAATGTGCGTTAGATTGTCAAATGATTTTTTTTGCATCAAACATATTTATTTTACTTCTTCTTTAGCTTGTTGATAAGATAGATCACATTAGTCAGGTTTCGACACTGAACTAGTTTTCCACATCTGGGATAAAGCCCCCTTGGGCACTGTATGTGCGTATTTTTTTATGAATTGCTGAATTTGATTTACGAATATTTGGCAAAGGGTTTTTTATCTCTAATATCATGAAAAAATGATTGGTAGTTTTCTTTTCTTTTCTTTTCTTTGTACTGTCTCTGTCTTACTTTGGTTTTGGGGTCATTCTGGCCTTATAAAAACAGTTGAGACATGTTCCTTCCTTTTCTATTTTCTGGCAGAGACTATAAAACTTTTGCTAATTTTTCTTTTTTAATTCTCTGTTAAAACTATCTGGGCCTAGGGGTTGGAGATTTAGCTCAATGGCAGAGAGCTTGCCTAGCATGCACAAGGCCCTGAGTTCAGTATCAGCCCTTAAACAAACAAATAAACAAACAAAACTATCTGGGCCTGGAGATATCTTTTTCAAGAGATTGTAATACAATTAACAAATCCAATTTCTTTAATGTTTATAGCACTGACCCTGTTATCTATTTTATCTTGGTTGAATTATATATAGTTTGTGGTTTTGGAGGAATTGGTCTATTTCTTCTAAGTCTCTAAGTTTGAGAGTAGTCGTTTATAACATTTCCTTATCATCCTTTTCTTTTCTTCAAAAAGGGACAGTGAGAGGGAGAGAGAATCAATTTTATTTAGTTTTTAATGTGGGTTTTGTTGCTCTGAAACTTTGTTGTGTAAGTGGTGCTGGTGTTGAACTTGCGTCCTTGCACATGCCAAGCAAGTGCCAGGCAACTGCTGAGCCATCACTCCAGCCCTTCCTTATTATCCTTTTAATAGTTACAGGATCTGTCTGTAAGATTTCCTATTTCATTCCTGATTCTGGAAATCTGTGTCTTCTTCCTTTGTTAGTCTTGCTAAAGGTTTACTGATTTCATTGTCTGTTTTGAAAGAATAAGCTTGTTTCTTGACTTTCTGTTTTCTTATTTTCAGTGATTTATGCTTTCATCCTTATTAATTCCTTCCTTCCATTTGCTCTGAGTTAATTTTATTCTTTTTTTCTCTACTTTTTTTTTTTTAAGTGGGGGGCGGGGAGAGAAAGAGAGAATCAATTTTATTTAGTTTTCCACGTGGCTTTTGTTGCTCGGAGACATTGTTGTATACATGGTACAAGGGTTCGAACTTGCATACTTGTGCATGCCAGGCAAGTGCTGTAACCACTGAGCCACCACTCCAGTCCCTTTTTCCTCACTTCTTGAGGTGGGGAATCCAGGAGGTTCTCAATGAGTGAGGGTGGGAGGTGTTTCTCACTGTCAGGCTACATGAGACATCTAGGAGGGAAGAAGGAAGCGTCTAGCCTTCATAGATGAACATCATGTCCGAGACCAGGCTGATTGTGACATGATGCCATTTGCCATTCCCACCCTGTTCCCTTCATGAAAGGGAGAGAGAACATATCCCTGGTGGTCACTTATTACTAGCAGTACTTCCAATCCTTCCTGTCAGTTTTGATTGGTTTACCTAGTATTGTTGGCAGCAAGGGAGGGAGGAATGAGCCTACCTGGACTACTTTGTGTTTTTAAGTTGAGAGTCAAGAAACATCAGGCCTACATACTCTTTTTCTGCTGGGCAGGTTGTAAGACTCCCAGTGCTGTTCTGCCATTCTGAGTCCCTCACCAGAGCATTTTGCTCCTTCCACCTCCATCTTTTACAGTTTGCATTATTTTTTGTGTCATTTCCAAATTCTACAGATGTACTTAGCAGAAAGAGACAAATTTATGCCATTTTGTTTGACTACAAGTTTCACTATGCATTTTTATGGTCACAAAAAGGAGTCTAATGGAGAGACTATGTGACAATATATCAATGGAAAAAATTAGTCCTAGAACCATGACTGGAACTCAGATCTTCAGATCTTGAAGACTAGTTATCTTGCCAATACACACCCTTTGCCTAAATCTTATTACATTAAAGTAACATAAGTATTTAAAAATTTAATGCCTTCTGAGCAGCTGGAATTATAAGCATATGCCACCACGCTCAGCTCCATTGATATCAAAATTATTTTACAGAAACAAAGGGACAGCTTCAACTATAGTTAAGAATAAAGTAAAACATAAAAGAAGAAAGTCCATGAATAATTAAGTTAAACATTGCATATTAAAAGGATAGTATAGGGGCTGGAGCGGTGAGTGGCTTGGCAGTTATGGTAAACACAAGTTTACCATAACTTGTACATGCGCGAGTACACAAGTTCAAACCCTCCAGGTCTTGGAGCAACAAAAGCCACATGAAAAATTAATAAATAAAAAAAATTGTTTCTCTTTTCTCTCTCTGTCTCACTGTCCCTCTCTCCTTAAAAAAAAAAAAGGATAGTATAGAACATAAGACATATAAATGCTGGCACAATATTAGATTAAAAAATTTTTATAACTATCAATTGAACTCCATAAAGATATTATTAATATACATAAATTTAGGGGCTGGAGTGCTGGCTCAGCAGTTATGGCGCTTGCCCGGCATGTGTGAGGATGCAGGTTTGAACTCATACACAATCAAGTGTGAGGAATGAAAGCCACATGAAAAACTAATTGATTCTCTTTCTCTTCTTTCTCACTGTCCCTCTCTCTTAAAACAAAACAAAACAAAACAAAACAAAACAAAACAAAACAAAACATAAATTTAGAAAACCACTGTTAATAAAGGTGGTTTAATGGCAATTTACTTGTTTCATCCTGAATTAAGGCCACTACTGCACAAAAGACTGGCAAATTATAACTTTAAAAATTCCTTCCTCAATAGATATAAAAGTTTAATTGGGTTTTTCTACTGTAATTGCAGAGTAAATTAAAACTATGATATACAGAGCGAGCAAACTGCTTTATATTAATGGATGAAGATCATAAATAAAACTTTTCTTCCCTACATTGTAGATACAGGGGCTTCTCTGGCAGGGAAAATCTCCAATCACACTAAATCTGTCCTCAACCTTTGGGCCTCATGTCTGGTCATGAGTCCTGCATGTGACGGTACTATATGAAGGCAGCCCAGGTTGATCAGCCTCTGAGCCGTCAGACTGCTGTGATTTCCCATTTTTGGAAGACATTTTTACATTGCCCTCTACTATTTACAGAATTTCAAAGTACTATAAGTGCTTCAAACAGAATAAAAACCCAAATGAATAACAAGTCATTTTGGAATGTTTTACGTGATATAAAACAACAAATTAACTCAGCTTTGACATCTAAATGGAAGGAGCACAGAAGCAGCCTTGCTGTAAATATATAGGAGGTAATTATTAAGCACTATCTATTGCAGACTCTTTGTTATGCTCTTAGCAGCTAAAGCTTACCCTAACACAGAATACGTCAGATCAAGGCTTTAAAAAGACTCCATATATGGCAAATGCATAGTCACCTTTCTTTAAATATGCCTCTTCCAACCCTGGTTAAGGAACACCCAAAACAACAAATCCAAATATGAGATTCCAGTGTTCCCCTAATACACATACATATCTGGACATAACCATAAGATTTACGTGAAGAGAAAAAGTCTACAATATGTAATCTATCAGGCTCAGATAGGAACACACTACTTTTTCTAGGTAAAGGAGATACAGTTAGGTATGTTTTCACAGGGGATTATTCTAAATCAAACTCTTAGGAAAGAATTCTATATTGAAAATCAAAACAAGTCTATCAGATCTATCAAATTAAGACAAAATTTCACTTATGTCCTCTTATTTCCTTCAAAGAAATCCAATATAATTTAAAAGATACAACACATGCTTCTACATGTGCACATATATTATCAAATAAACTGCCTAAAAAGAGCCAAACACTTTTAAAGGCATGCCTGCAGAAGAAATACTGATAAGAAAGCCATAATGATAGCTTAATGGGTAAAGGATAACAGCCACACTCAATTCTGCCAGAAGCAGACCTGTAGAGGTTCAGACACGCATTCAAGAATCAGCTGTCTGCCAACATATCAAATGCTCAATGCGTGCAACTGGCAAGAAAGCCCCGGGAGCTGCCACTAAGCCTGTCACTGCCACTAGTGAGGAAAGATAGATAAGTTCACCAGATAGCTAAAATTGTAGAGGACCTTGTCTCTAAACCAAAGAATTCTTACTTTAAGAGAACTTGTGTTCAATGACCCAACCAACATACTCTGCCAACAACGTACTTGCTGAGATATCCTCAAATAATTTCCCCTGATCATACCACAGAAGATTTAGACTTTTGGCAATATGGTATTAGTTTGTTACAGCAAATAACGATGACACCCTATTTTACAAATGGCTTTTCTCAAGATGAAAGTGTACTATTTAGATAATGGATACTCAGTGACCATTAGTCCTAAATCAGTCATATGTAGAGGCAAGTTACTGAGAAGCTGTGTGTGTGTGTGTGTGTGTGCAGGGTCAGAATATTTGATTGCCTTAGGTTGTGCTAAGATCAAGAAGCATATAATAATATCCAAAATCAAATGTTTCCCTTGCTTTTCAAATGAAGACTCTTCCCTTTGGAAAATGTGACAAATACTACTAATGACAAAAGTTAAAGTTGGATTATTTGACATTGAGAAATTTAAAGCTGAGGGGAAGAGTTTTCTACTCCCTAGAGAGTTATGTTTGAAGACCCAACTTACTATGATTCAATGTTATACTTTACTCAGTTTCTCATCTTGAGTGGTGTAAGGCACACACACGATCAAGAAATCTGAATTCATTTGAAGATAGAGTCAAATCCCTGTAGACTTCTAGGCATGATGTGAAATATCAAAAAACAGCTGGGAATCACTCTCAGGCATATGCTGTCTTTTGATTCATTTATTATTTAGGTCTGACCTACTTTCTAAAAGGATTTGAGGAGGCTGAAGATTTTCTCAGTATGGTGCCAAGCAGAAAAGGGGTTCTAATAAAAAAGCGTTTCAGTGGTGGCAATAGAAGTTATAACAGTTATAAAGATAATAAAAAGGAATTACATCATAAAACCCAAACAAGAATATCAGCTTTGAGTAGTCAAATATACTTTTATATTAATAATCAGAAGAGCCTTCCCTTTTGATATAAAAGTAGAATACTGTTGCTATATAAACATGTATGATATAGCTAGCAAAAAAGCAAATTTTTCCTTGACATATTATTTCTTTTAAGACAGGAATAAACCTGGTATTCCCCATGAACACCAAAAGGTTGGGAAAGAGTGGGAAAAGGATAAAAGATCTGGGGTGAGGGCAGAATAAACATACACCCACACCTACATACAGGAGAAAGGGTATGGAGTCAAAGACTGACTATCTTACAATCCCAACAGGAGATTTAGGTAGGATACAAACACTTGCAAAGAAGATGATTCTAGGTTATCTACAAGTAAAGCTGGTAAATATGGGTCTGTTACCTTGGCAGCTTACCCTCTTTTGCCAAAATAATATCTCAGAACACCACTGAACACTAATGTGGGAGATAGTGCAATTTCTAAAATTTAAATGGTAGTATCTATTTTTTGAACAATGGTTAAAAGACTTGAATAATTTTATTATGCTATTCTGTAACCTCCTCAGTTTATAATATTAAAATCTGGCAACCCCTCTCTAAATAAAATCAAGTCAGAGGATGTTTACCAGATGTTTTCAGTTTTATTTATTTTTTTAACATTATAATCTCAGTAATAGGATTCAGACACATGTTTTGAAATGACCACTGAACTTCAGGTATCAAGGAAGTAAATCTGGTAACATTTGTCTGATCATTCTTACTTTCTCAAATTTTTGTTCTTAAATAATGGGCAAGCCTAAATAAAACAGCCAACCACACTAGAATTCTGCCTCAACCATCAGGGTTTATAGTCACAATTGTTGCGCGATACCATTCCTTAAGGCAAGCTTCAGAGTATGTTCTGTGAATGATTATGGGTGTAAGGAAATGATGCACAGTTCAAATCCCCTCACAGATCTGTATACTTTTATACATTACAAAGGACAAATAAAGGGTATGACCTTTGCCCTTGCTGGAACAGGGCTGTTGTTTCTTAGGCTTTGGGAAATAGAAAAAAATAAGAAAAGAACATTTTTTTGGGGGGGGAGGGCTTATTTCCCAAATTTTTACTCTCCTATACATTTTTCTATTAATTTATTAAGAGAGCATCTAAGAGTTGTAAGCACAAATGCCTATAAGGATATAAAAGATCTTGGAGTGTGGTAGGACTAGAGATAGGTCATACTAGCAGCCAGAATCCAGAATTCTGCTAGTATTTTCAGGAAAAGTGCTGTGTGGTCAAAAAAATCCAGGTGTAGGTGTGTGTGTATGCGTGTGCATGTGCACATGTGTGCGTGTGTATGTGAATTTGTGTATGAGAGAGAAACTTCCTAATTTTCAAATGCTGACAGCCAATGCTCATCATTTGCTTCCCTTCTGTGCCTACAATGAAGACTTCGTGAGTGACTTGGGTCTGTATGGATCTCTCAGGGAACTGAACCCGAAGGGCTCAGTCCTGAGGTTTGTTCTTTCCACTCAGAATTAGTGGTTATTTCGTGTTTCAATTTTTACAAACATAATGAGCTTCACTATACAAATTCAAAGTGAAAAATTAAATACTACATGTTAACGTATTTCTGTCACAGATGTAAGTAACGGTGGTTTCTTTTATGAATTCTCAAAAGAAAAAACATTGAGTATTATTATTATTATTTTTTTTAATTTAAAGAGTGAGAGAGAAAGAAAAAAAGAGAGAATCAATTTTATTTATTTATTCATCTGGCCCTTGTATCTCTGACATTTCGTTGTGTAAGCGATGCTAGGGTTTGAATCCAGGTCTTTGTGCTCCAAATGCTGAGCCACCACTCCAGCCCAAGAATATTAAATTCTTCAGGGCTGGAGACGTAGCTCAGTGATACAGCACTTGCCTGGCATGCACTAAAACCTGGGTTCTATCCCCAGCATCGTATACATAACTGTTGGAAAAACAAAAACCAGATTAAAAAAACAAATAAAATTGACTCTCTCATTCTCTTAAAAAAAATAAAGAGGGGTATTAAATACTTAATGTAATTATCTAAGAGAAAATATGCATGCATGATTAGCTTATAAAATCATTGTAATTTTTTTCTTTTTTTTTTCAGGGCTGAGGACCAAACTCGGGGCCCTGCGTATGTTAGGCAAGCGCTCTCTGCCACTGAGCTAAATCCCCAACCCCTAAAATCATCATAATTAAGATATCAAAATATAAAAGAGAAAAACTGCTTTTATGTGATAACATTATCCTGGGTAGGGGGAAGCTTGTGATGAGTGAATCATAATAAAAAGATTCTACTATGGAAATTCTGAAATGTCCATGTATTCAAAAAAGTTATCAAGAAGGTACTTTATAGAAGTTCTACTAGAATACTAAGCAGCAGTCTACAATGAGACAGAAAGTAATACTCATTTTAAAAATGACCTCAAGCATCACAGTCAGCCTTTTAGTCTAAGTCACTATGTAGTCTCATGGTTTTTTTTTTTTTACCCCTTCACAATCTACACAAGTGGTAACAGCAAGGCTTTTTCCTTATCTTAGTCCAGGAGGCTGGACTAATGCAGTTGCCACAGATCCTTTCTCCTTCACTGATTACAGGATCATACCAACAACAGCAGTGTCACAGCTGATGGTGGAAGACTGCCTTTCTTCAGGCTATAAAAAAAAGTGCTATACTGAACTGAAAGATCACAAAGGAAGAACCCTAGAACTTCTCCTATTGTTTATAAATTCCTCTTTCAGTTTGGAGGTAGAACTCACATTTTTTAACTTGACAAATTATAAACTTATCTTGCAAGGAAATTTCTTGCACTGTGCTTTAGGCCTGAAGATTTTTTTCCAAAAGCCAACAACCACCTACCATCTCTACTGTTTTGAGTCTTACCCTTGAACTGAGAAAGAACGAGCAGAGAGACAGAAAAAGCACACACTACAGCATTTCTTCTGCTAAAACTTTCCATTTGGCAGCTGTGTTTTCAACACTATGGAAATGAACCTCCCTACTTTTTCTAGTGATCTAATTTTAATTAAAAATGTTCTCCATCAAAAGACTGATGCCCGATATAAAGGAAAAGTTGTAAGTGAAGTGGAAACAAAGGGGTTCTCCCATGCTTTTGCAGGTAAGTTTTAAAAATATTAAACAGCAACAATGTATTATTTTCTATTTTATTTGTGAGATTACTTAAAAAAAATTTGTTGTTAAAAAGTAACATACCAGATTAAATTATATGCTAATGCTTTCTTCAAGAAATTTCAGATTAGGTTTTACTTATATATAATTATTTTCAAAATGCTCTATACAAACTAAAAATTTGTTAAGAGTTTATAAGAGTGAAGGTAAAATAAAATTCAGGACATATTTGGGTTTCTTTTTTTGAAAACTGGAAAAGACTTTGTTCAATTTTCCCAAAGTTCAATTTTTTCAATTATAGAAAACATTTAAAAATGAGAAAAGAGGCATTTGTTGGGCAACAACCTGCTTTAAGGTGTTGGGCAGAGGAAACCTCAAAAGTTGTCTTTGTTAAAATTATTACCTTCTGGTAAAAGGATGCCAAGTCTAACATACATAACATAAAATAATTGTTTTTCTTTTAAGGACAGAATAAAGCTAGGACTGAGAAGAGAAAAATTTACACTTTATATTTTTTTTCTAATTTATAAATGAGTTTTGTTACTAAAAATGACAAAGAAAAAAACAGATAAGATATCTTTACATCTTTCCGGCAAATCTGATTTTCACCATTACTAAGCTAATTATTCAAACTAATAACTGACAATCCTCAAATCACAGACCTGAAATTATTAATTTTTACCATTAATCCATGGTGATTGAGAAAAAACATGTATATAGCTCTAGGCTTAATGTAGTAGCATATTTCACTAAGAGTCTTGCCCTTCACTAGGAAGGCCCTAACACTGAGAGTTCCAATACACTTTTAATGACTTCTGCTTATAATTTTCTAAGAAAAAACAATACAATTTATAGGTTGAAAAATCAATACAATTCTTTAAAAAGTATACAAAAGTTTTAATCTATATGGCATAGCATCTGGTAAAGTGCTTGGCAAATTACATGTTTAATAAACATCACTGATTTAAGGTATGCACCTGAGTTTAAAAATCACCTTCTAGCCAAGTACAATGGTGCATGCCTACAATCCTAGGGGCTGGGGGAGGCTGAGGCAGGAGGATCACAAATTCAAAGCCAGCCTCAGCAACTTACTGAGGCCCTAAGAAACTAGCGAGACACTGTCTCAAAAAATGAAACGGCTGGGAATGTGGCTCAGTATTTAAGCACTCCTAGGTTAAATCCTCAGTACCAAAAATCAATCAATCAATCAATCAATCAATCACCTTCTAGCCAAAAACAAAGTAAAAACCAACAATGAAATAATGTTTGCCAAAGAAAATCATTAAATGCCCGAACTGATTTTACAGAGCTTGCTGGTACCACAAACATGTACCTTAACATCTTCAATTAACCAGGTTATTCTGTAGACTATCTAGCTATAAAAAACCCAGGAGTGTTTATTTTTATTTTTTGTTGCTTCACATACCAAGTTTTAGATTTTTTTTTTAAAGGGGGGGAGGGAGGGAGGGAGAGAGAAAGGGACAAACAGTTTCTATTTTTCATCTGATTGTTTTTTCTCCACTTAGTTCTGTAAGTGGTGCTGAGGATTGAACCTGGGTCCTTGCACATGCCAGGAAAAGTGCTCTACTGCGGAGCCACTTCTCCCAAATTTTAGATTTTAAAAAAGTTGCTCCAAACTTACCTTACAGAATATTTTTATGGGAATTTTATAATTAAGGAGAAATAAGCCTATATATATAAAAATTGAATTCTAGTGTACCACTTTCACTCTGAGAGGTATCCAAGGAAGTAGCAATCAAAGGACACTTGGCTCTGGTCTTGGGGAAGAGCACCTTTCCAGGAGAAACATAGTGAGGCATGTTGCTTGTGGCAGGTGCTTATAATCTTGCTGAAAAGAATAGTGAATAACACAAACATAATTCTCTTACCACAGAATGCCCTAAAGAGAATAGTCTCTTGTGAAGATAAGTCCAGAAATGTATAGACCCTGCATCTGTCTTTCCAGAGGCCATTCTCTATATGGAGAACTGTCCTGGTACGATTTACTGAATAGAACATTCCTCTCAGCATTTTCTTTTTTCTTTTTTTTTCTTTTCTTTTTTAAAGAGAGAGGGACAGTGAGAGAGAGAGAAAGAGAGAATCAATTTTATTTAGTTTTTCATGTGGTTTTGTTGCTCAGACACTTCATTGTGTACGTGGTTCTGGGGTTCATAACTCACGTCTTAGCACTTGCCAGGCAAGCACCGTAACTGCTGAGCTGCCTCCCCATCCTCTTTTTTTTTTAAGAGGGAGGGAGGGAAGGAGAGAGGAAGAAAGAGAATCAACTTTACTTTTTTTTTTTATCTTGCCTTCGTTTCTCCAACACAGTTGTGCATGTGGTGCTGGGGTTTGAAACTGGGTCCTCATGCATACCTGCCAAGTGCTGTAACCATTGAGCCACGGCTCCAGCTCCTGAGCATTTTCTTTAGATGTGATGGGAGAGATTTTTAAACTAGTGTAGACTAATTTATTGTTTACAAGCCCATCCGGATGTACTTATGCTTGAGGATGTTTCTGCTAAATTGTACTCTTCTAGGACACTCCTTATCATCTCAGTTTTAAATATACAGATGAAATACATTTGTATTTTTTTTTTTTTTAAGAGAGAGGGACAGTGAGAGAGAAAGACAGAATCAATTTTATTTAGTTTTTCATGTGGTTTTCATTGTTCCAAGACTTCACTGTGTATATGGTGCCAGGGTTTGAACTCACGTACTTGTGCACGCCAGGCAAGTGCCATAACCGCTCCAGCCCCAGTACATATTATCTTTAATTGCAATATAAATATATTTTTATTCCTAATATTTCCTATTGTGCCTCCTTTTGCCTTTTTTATTTTATTTTGTTGCAGTACTAGGGATTGAACCCAGGACCTTCCACACACTACAAATGCACTTTACTACTGAGCTACATTCCTAGTCCTTTCTTTCTTCTACTTTGGGACAAAATCTCACTAAGTTGCTGAGGCTGACCTCAAATTTTTAATCCTCCTGTCTCAGTCTCCTAAGTAGCTGGGATTTCAGGCTGCACCTGGCTCCTTCTCTTGCTTTTTATTGCTGATGGATCAATCACATTATAAATAACATTTTTTGGCTTGTTGATTTGCTCTATTGTTATTTTGTAATTTCGACTTTCTGCAATCAATTCCTATTCTTTTTTTTTTTTTTTTAAAGATTCAATTTTATTTATTTTTTCATCTGGTTTTTATTTTTCGGACACTTGGTTGGGTATGTGGTGCTGTGGTTGGAACCTAGGACCTCACAACCTGCCAGACAAGAGCTCTACTACTGAGCAACCTCTCCAGCTCCCTTAATTTCAACTCTTATCTTTATTTTCCTTTATCTTTACTATGATTTCTTTTTTCCTTCCTAAATTCTTGAGTTGGATGGCTTACATGACCATCCCATAACATTAAATCATCACCTTTATCCATCAATTACTAAGGTGGTAGGTTAAAATTTCCTAGTATAGGGCTGGAGCAGTGGCTCGGTGGTTACGGCACTTGCCCGGCATGTGCAAGTACACAGGTTCAAACCCCAGCACCCACGTATACAACTAAGTGTTGGAGCAATGAAACCCATGTGAAAAAACTCAATAAAAACTGATTTCTGTCTTTCTCACTGTCCTTCTCTCTTTAAAAAAATTTTTTTCCCTAGTATAATTATGGATTTTCAACAATGAATTTATAATTGTTACATATATTAGGTATGTACTAGTTCATTTTTGGCACTAGGGATTGAATCTAAAAGTGCTTTACCACTAAGCCACATCCCTATTCCTCCCCACCCCTTTAAAAAAATTTTTTTTAAAAAATATTTTGAGACAGGTCTAATTTGCTGAGGTTGGTTTTGAATTTGCAATTCTTCTGCCTTAGCCTCCTGAGAGCTGCTGGGATTACTGGCATGTGCCACCATGCCCAGCTCATGTTTAACTTTATCCCTAATGATGCTTTTGGTCAGTAATGAACAACACAGTGACATCAGCCTTTTTTGGTTAACATTTATCTGATACATGTCATTTTATCTTCTACAAACTGCATGCAGGTAAATTCTATGTTTATCCAATCTCAGTCTTTTAACTGGCAAGTTTAGTTCACTTTATATTTAATTATTGATTTACACTTATTTCTGCCATTTTATTTGTATATATTTTTTACTCTTTTTATTTTTTTTAAAGAGAAACGGTGAGAGAAAGAGAGAATCAATTTTATTTAGTTTTTCAAGTAGCTTCTGTTGCCCTGACGCTTGGTTGTGTACATAGTGCTAGGGTTTGAACTCAGGTCCTTGTGCCTGCCAGGCAAGCGCCGTAACTGCTGAGCCACCACTCCAGCACCTGCCATTTTATTCTGGAGCTTCACCATGTTTCTCCTAGAAGGTGCTTTTCCCCAAACCCAATGTCAGATGTCCTTTTAACCTGGAATTCATTTTTTGGTATAGAGGGTGGAAGTTAAGGTATTCTACTTTTGTTCTGCAGTGGGTAAGCTTAATATTTTAATTTTTATTATTTTTGTGGTATGGGGGATAAAACCCAGGTCCTTGCCAATGTTAAGCTCAGCATCAGCTCAGTTTCACCTTGTTTTTCAATACCTCTACCAAATCTAATCATTTTACTGTTTTATAATCAATGCTTATCTTTATTTATCCTTTTTGCTTATTATTATTTCTTATATCTCTTTTCTTCTATGTTCCATTTCTTTTCTGGTCTATGTCCTTTGGAATTACACTACTAAGTTTAAATTAACTGAAGATAAATGGGTGCATAAAAGGAAATATAATTTAAAATTCAACTACTGCTGCATTAGCACCACTCCTAGAGCTCAAGAGCCACATGGGGCTAGCGCCTAATGATGTGGTCAGGATTGTTTTAGAAGTTCTTATAGCCAGATCTGCTGGAGACAAATGCTCTGCTCTTACTGAAAATGTCTACATTCTCTTCAATTTCTGAGTTGTTGGTTGTCTCCTCTGTAGTCCTCTGAGGAGTATGCTGTCAGTGTGACTGATGCTCCTTTGTAAATATATTACCTATGAC
The DNA here is from genome assembly GCA_004027875.1 of Aplodontia rufa. Taxonomy (NCBI): domain Eukaryota; kingdom Metazoa; phylum Chordata; class Mammalia; order Rodentia; family Aplodontiidae; genus Aplodontia; species Aplodontia rufa. The sequence continues at coordinate 93,166 of PVKS010002244.1, forward strand.
TTTAATATTTTTTCACCATGTGACAGGGTGCGTATTTCTATTTATCATGCTTTGAGTCTTACTGCCTAAATCTGAGACCTATGCCTTTTATGGATTCTAGAAAGCTAAGTCATAATCTCTTCAAATACTGCTTTTCTCAAATTTATTTTATCATTCTGAAATTCTTATCCATGACATGTTAGACTTAATAATTCTATCCTCTCTGTCCTACTTCCATTCTTCCCTATCTACCATCCTTGCTCCCTGTCCTCGTTTTTGGGGATGCACAGTACACATCCAGGTATTTCTTCTAGCTTACCAGTTTGCATTTTTCTTTTTTTAAAAGAGGCAGGGGCAGTGAGAAAGGGAGGATCAGTTTTATTTAGTTTTTCACTTGTATGTGGTGCTGCTGTTTGAACCCAAATCCAAATCCTTGTGCATGCCAGGCAAGCGCCATAACTGCTGAGCCACCACTCTAGCCCCTTACCAGTTTTCTTTTGTTATTACTAATTAACTGCTCAATATATGTAGGGTTCATTTTGGTAATTAAAATTTTAATTTCTGTAAGTTCTACTTAGTATTTTTTCAAATCTGTTATTTTAAACTAGCATTATATTTGATGGTTACATCCATTAAAGTCTGTAGCTGATCGTTCTACTAACTGAAGTTCTTGTAAAGGATTGTCTCATTCTGCTGTTTGTTATATACAACCTTTCATTTGCTGTGATAATTTCCTTGCATATTAGGAATTTTGGATCATGAAACTTATCTGTGAGATTCCTGGGCAATCTCTGTTAAGGACGTATCATGTGAAAAGGTTTCACTTTTACTTCTACAGATAACCTACAGATGTACAGATGATTACTTTTACGTTAATTTCTTGGTCTAAGTAGGAAATCATACCAATTGAACAGCTTAACTTGAATCCCAAATTTGTATGAGGGAAAACTCATGGTTACAATATTTAGGAAAGACATTTTTCTTCTTACCTGTAACTCACGCAAATTCAGATAAACTTGACTGCCATCTCCCTAGGTTAGGGAGCAGATACTTTCAATAAATTGCTAAGTAGTTTATTAGGAGACCTGTCTATATGCAGGTTTAATGAGTCTTAGTTCTCTCTCTACTTTGTTGCATAATGGTGTCCTTATACAATGGAGCACTCTCACCCCCAAGAAGCTCACAATATCTGGCAACCGGTGTCAGCTTATATATCTCCCAGTTTAGATTTCAGTTTTCACTTCAATGCTGGCTCTCCTTTCAACTATGCTATGCATTTACTATTTTATATAGCTTTTCTAAATGTCTGTGAGGGGATGATATTGCTGGACTGAGACTGAGTATTTTTCTTTGATGTGCCTGTCACAGAACTCCTAGAAGTTAAGTCTCTGTGGAGTGCTTTTACAATCCAGTTTGTTAGTAAAATGAAGATAAGTGGATTGGGGTAGTATGTATGTACACACATGAAGAGAACTTTGTAACACTGTGATTCATTGAGCAGAATTGCTTCTGTTCTGTCCTACTGTTGTTGAAACTGGGTCTCACTATGTTGCCCAGGCTGGCTACAAACTCCCTAACTCTCAAACAGCTACAAATACAAGTATGTGTGCCCCAGTGACCAGTCTACCATTAAGGGGATGGGGGAGGGGGAGAAAAGTTGAGGGGCTAGGGATGTGGTTGAACACTTGCCTAGCATGTTATAAAGGCCTGAGTTGGATTTCCAGCAACCCTGCCTCCCAAAAAAAGTATTCTAAAAGATTTACTCTTTTTTTTTTTTTAAAGAGAGGGAGGGACAGTGAGAGAGTGAGTGAAAGAGTGAGTGAGAGAGTGAGAGAGAGAGAGAGAGAGAGAGACAGAGAGTCAGTTTTTATTTGGCTTTCATTGCTCTGACACTTTGTTGTGTATGTGGTGCTGGGGTTTCTCCCCTGTCCTTGCGCATGCCAGTCAAGTGCCGGAACTGCTGAGCCATCACTCCAGCCCCAGATTTTTCACTTTTAATGTAATTTTCCCCCAACTTATATCTCAGACTGTCTAGTAACAAACCCTATGACATCTGAAATATTTATAAAGCAAAGTGGGCTGGGATGTAACTCACTTGTAGAACACTTGCCTACCATGTACGATGCCCTGCATCTGATCATTAGTATAAAGAGTCCCTAGCATGCCCATGGTTATAGAAAGAAGAATAGAAGAAGCATACTCCAGGCCTGCATTATAAGACAAACTCAATAACATTGAGGTTCTTATGATTATAACTATTTCACTAATAAGATCATCTGGCTTAAGTTTAGGATGGAGACACTATGATATTTTGTACTTATAAGGTATTTAGGTAACAGAATACCTTATATTCATGATGTCCTTTTAGGATAAGCAGGTCAGATCAGTGACTTAAGTGATTTATCTAAGGTAACAGGCAGCAAATGGCAAAGCCTACAATAGAATTCTTGTCTGCAAATTAAATTCCATGCCAAAAAAATGTTACCATGGCAAAGGCACTGTCAGGAATATATTCTGAAGCTTTTCTATCTAGAAATCATTTATAAATTTAAAAAAAGAACAATTTATATGGGAGGCATAAAAATTAACACAAAGCTGGGCATAGTGGCACATGCCTGTAATCCCAGTGACTTGGGAGGCTGAGGTAGGAGGATTTCAAGTTCAAACCCAGCTTTAGTAACTTAGCAAGTCCCTAGGCAACGAAGTGAGACACTGTCTCAAAATGAAAAATAACAAAAAGGGCTGGGAACGTGGCTCAGTGGTAAAGCACCCCTGCGTTCAATTCCTGGTACCAAAAAAATCCAAAACAACAACAAAAACTAACTCAAAAGCTTCTCAAGTAGTTGTTCAATTCAGGTATGAAACAACAAAGGGTTTAGACATCCATTACACAATGTGGTAGCTACTAGTACATACACCTGTATAAATTCAAATGGATTAAATAAACTTAAAAAAAAAGAGAGATCCTTCATTTATACTAGTAGCCACATTTCAGGTGCTTAGTGATTAGTCATATGTGGCTGGTGATTACTATACTGGACAGTGCTGATAAGAAATTTTCTATCACTGCAGAGTTCTATAGGACAGCACTGCTCTAGAATGTGTACTGATGAACTATGTAATTTTATTGCTGCAGTAGAGTAGAAAAGGACCCTGACTTTAAAGACAAGCAATCCTATTGAATTCTATATCTCTCACTTATTACCTCTGCAATTCTGAGCAAGTATCTAAATTCTCTAAGTTTTCTGAGTCTGTAAGTTGGGAATTAGAAACGTAAGGAGATCAAAACATTGCTCAGTAACTACAAAATTTACAACCTGTCCATTATTTACCAAAACTCCAATGAAGTCTTTTGTGGCTGCCAAAAGAATGAAAACATGGTGTTTCTAAAAGATTTGAGAAAATCATGAAATGTAAGCCCTTGGTTAAAGATTACAGATTTCTCTCTGTAAGATTTTATCTTTTTCTTGGGAGTGGAGTGGTTGGGTACTTGATGGAAATAAACAAAAACTAAGTTATACTAAGGAGGACTAACAATTAGAATTAGAAAATGTTGTAATTCAATGTTCTAACATATTAACTCTCAAACTTGAATGAAAAGAGCTGGATATGAAGGTATAATCTGAATTAAATGGGTCAGGTGTCTTGGTGGTATTTCCCACAGGAGAACGACAAAGTCTAGCTACAGAATCAGGTATAATTACCCATACGCACAATGAGATATTAACTTTTTATTTAAAGAACACATCCTTAAACAACTCAACAGTTTGCTGACCTGACAAGTCTATTTTCTTCTTTAAAAATGAGGCAGACAAAACACACACTTAACAGAGGCCTTGAAACTCTCTAAATCACTGCTTGCTGTCTTGTCACTTCTCCTCTGAATACAGCTATTCCTTTAAATACTTCCCCAATAGAAAGACATGGTTATGTGAGTTTTCATTCAACTAAGCATACCCCCTACTTTTCTTTGGTACTTGGACTGAACCCTGGAGTGTTTTACGACTGAGTTACACCTCTGGCCCTTTTAATTTTTTATTTTGAGACAAGGTCTTGCTAAATTGCCAAGGGCCTCACTAAATAGTTGAGGCTGGCCTTAAACTTACAATCTTCCTGCCTTAGCCTCCCAAGTTGCTGGGATTACAGGTGTGCAACTGTCTCAACTAAGGAAACCTTCATTCCTATCCCTTGTTAAAAATAATTCTAAAAATAAAATGTATCCGTTCATTTTTCTCCACAAGAATATTCCAAGTAACATAATTTTTAAATACTTCATGATTTAAGGTCTCATTACAACAAATTAACTTATGATATCATAATAGGGTCAGAGTTATAAGATACCGACTCTAGATATTTATATTTTTTTTTCTTGGAAAAAAAAAAAAACAAAGTCACTCTAATTTTGCTGACCACATTAATCATTATTAGAGCCTGTACAATGCCTGAAAAGACCCTGGACTAGGAAGCAGAAAAAAGGTGATGGTCCTTATTCTCCAACTGAATTTCTCTCACGCATCTCTGAGTCTCAGTTGACTGACTTTTACCTGCCTATTCCACATAGGTTACTGTTAATTTTTAGTATTAAAGCACAATAGCCTATGGCACACCACTGGTACCCAGCAAAAACTCAATTAAATAGACTGAAAAACACCATATTCAGGGCAAAGACCATACTTTTTTTGTGGAAAGAATTATCAGTATCTGTTCCCACCTAAATTCTGTTGCTCAGGGGTGCAGGCAGCTAAAAGTTAAGTACTACAATAAAAACAAAGGAGTAAAACTTATTTTCAAAAAACAAACAAATAGAAGGCTAATAATAGTATAGTTAACTAAAATAATATTATATTCAAAAAAGGGTGTTCCCAATTTTAGAATCAAGTATAAAGGTTTGATCTTACCAAGACACTGATTTATAATCATAAAACAGACTGTAGGCCATATTTTGTATTGTAATTTCAAACTCAAAAAAATACTGAAACTAAAGTTAAGAACATTAAAGGTAAATAAATATACTCACAGCTTGCATTTCTATATAGAAGAAATGGTTCATGGAGCTGAAATTCCAAATCTTTATTCACTGGTTCAACTAGATTGTGCATATTCAGTCGATTTACAATGGTAAAACCATGGTAAGGTGAAGCTGATCTTAGATTTAAAAGAAAATCCATAGTTACCTTTTAATTTGCAGAAATTTTACCTGTTCTTTATCATTTCAAAAAGGAATGAAAACATTAAGGCATTATTTATTATTATCAGAACTTAAAACCATATACAGAAAATTTAAGTCACATTATACCACTCCTTTTCTCAGAAGTTTTAAAGTCTTAGTTTCTCAGCATACAGGCCAAAGTTCTTACTCAGGCCAACAAGGCCCTATATGATGCCCCCAACTCCCCAACCCACTTCAACCTCCTTTTTTTTCTTTGTCTCACCTGCTCCAGCCACACTGGGCTCTCCTTGCTCCTCTCTGCAGGTGTGCTGCAGCCTAAGGACCTATCTGGACCACTGTCCCCCAAAATCACAGCTATCTCTAAAAAGCATTTACTCCAATGTTACCTTCTCACAGAGCCTACCTGAACTACCATTTTTAGTGCTCCCAACTTCAATACCCCTTTTCCCTCTTATTATTATTATTATTATTATTATTTTTAAGACAAAGGGAGAGAATGAGAATCAATTTTGTTTATTTTTTTTAATCCAGTTTCTGTTCTTCAGACACTTAGTTGTATATGTGGTACTGGGGTATGAACCTAGGTAGACAAGCATGCCAGGCAAGAACTCTAGCCACTAAACCACCACACCAGCCCCTGAATTCTTCCTTTTTATCCATACACTTATTTTTAACGACTTCCTCCTCCAAACAGAATGTAAGCTCCATGCAAATGAGGATTTGTCTCATTTTTCCCACAGGTATATCCCAAGATAAACACATAGTAAATATTTGAGAAATATTTGCTGGAAAAAAATTACACATTTCTTTTAAATATGGTACAGAATTATAGCCATAATGACCGCCCACTATTTAAATAATAATTTTTCTTAATACCAAATAGGTCTTTGCATAGTTTCTGAGTTAGATGGAAAATGACTTCACTCCTACAGTAAGAAAGCCTTAGTTCCTATATTGGAAGATTCAGTACACAACTCTTTGGACCCTCCACTCATGTATTTAATACTTCAGTTTCTCATTTACTTCTCTGTGACATATGTGGGGAAATAACAGAACCCTATTCTACACATTAGGAAACAAGCATAGCTTGATTAAGGCCTGTGCCCAAAGTCACACAACAATGTAAACGGGATTTAGCCTAAGATTTTTTTGACTTCAAATCCAGGCTTCTTCTGTACTAAGTGATTCCTATAAAGTGATATTCTGACATCTGGTACACATAATGTTCTCTTATTTCCTAAGTAGACATTCTTGGGTCTCCTTTAATTAAAATCAATACCATATAACTTCCATGAATTGGATTAAATTAAGCCAGTCACAATACTAAATCTCATGTTTGCTACAACCAATGGAATCTATTTTATATTTTTAATAAGGGCAGTAGTAAGAGACTTTCCAAATATCATAAAATACCAAGTTTCTAGCGACAATTAAGAGTTCCTAGAGATTTACACTGTTAATGAAGAGTAATGTAGGGGTTGAAGGTGAAGACCTTTCTTTAAGAGGAAAATGAGTAACAGGTAACAGTGTCAAAGAGGAACTCGATCAAAGCACTTACACTCAAAAGAAAAAGATGAATGTTTAGAAAAGATCTCAAACCCTTATGCCAAAATTAAGGAAAATATCTGATGATATCTTTTATTTGTTGTGACAAGAGTGTATTTAGATTTTAACAGTTACAGTGTTTCTTTTCTTTTTTCTTTTTGAGAGAGAGAAAGAAGCAACTTTATTTAGCTTTGTTTCTCTGACAAAGTGCTGTGGTTTGAATCCGGGTCGCTGTGCATACCACACAGGCACTTTAACTGCTGAGCGACGGCTCCAGCCCCTTTTCTTGTCTTTTTAGAGAGAGAGAGAGAAGAAAGGAAGAGAGAGATTGGAGGGGCAGGGGGAGGGGGCGGAGAAAGAGTCAGTTTTATTTATTTATTTTTCCATCTGATTTTTGTTTATCTGACCCTTAGCTGTATATGGTGCTGGGGTTTGATCCCAGGGTCCTTGAGCATGCAAGGCAAACACTCCACCACCAAGCCTCCACTCCAGCCCCACTGTGTTCCTTTTCTAAAAATAAGACAAGTAATCTGCAGTTCACAGTCTATTGGATGGAAGTTGTTAAATCTATATCAATGAACTGTTAAATGGAAGATAATCCTTAAAAGATAACTCAATACAAATAAAAAACCCCCACAAAAACAGATGTCAATAACTACTGCACCCACCTCCCTAAGTTCTAGAAAGGAAGGAAAAGAATTTGACCTGTCAGAACAAGACCATAGGGGATTTAAGGAAAACAAGTACCCCATGAATATATCAGTTTCCTTTATGCCCCCTAACAAAGCTGCAAACCAATCACATTTTCAAGATACTTCTCAAAGAAGTTACAAGTAAAAAATATGATATTAAGAATAATCCAGCCTTGGGGCTGAGTGGTGGCTCAGTGGTTACAGTGCTTGCCTGGCATGCATGAGGACCAGGGTTTGAACCCCAGCACCACATACACAACTGAGTGTCAGAAAAACAAAAACCAGATAAAAACTGATTATCTCTTTCTCTCTCCCTCTCTCTGTTAAAAAAAAAAAAAAAAAGAGTTCTAAAGTCGTCTCCAACTAAAAGAATGTGTATTATTAAACATGTTGTACACAATCCAGAACTTTCAGTGGGGGAGTTGGAAAGGCGCAGAATCAGTCATAGAAGACAAGCTCTCATTTAAGAATCACAGAACAGAGAACAACTACATTACTTTATAGAACTAATTTATATATCATACCACATATCTTTCTCTCCTTCCATATGTTTGTGTGTATGTATGTATTTATTATATGTCCTGTTTCAGACTTATTCATTACTCAAAAATGCTTTCTATTTTGTAATGGTTTTGCTAGGCTCTAGTTCTGTTTATTCTGAATAACAGGAAGGATGAAAAAAGAGAAATAGCTAGGTTAAGATCTCATAGCTAGAGCAAAGTTAGCCAAACCCAGAGAATCAAGAGCCAAAAGGTAGCCCTCATTTGTGGAGGCTGGATCATGTATTAGAGCCATGGAACAAAAATGCAAAATGTTGACATTTATGAGATACAGTTGCAAGATACTTCATAAGACATTTGAACAAGCTATGCTGCATGCCTGTATAAAAATGTAAATGTTCAATCCTATTTTCAAATATTTAAGAATAACAAAGGATGATAGAAAGGGAGGAGAAAGGGAACTGTTGGGACAGATAAAGGTACATTCCAAGCAGTTCCAAATGTCACTTTATATGCTATAGCCATATATATAAAGAATGTTCTTCATAGGTATAAGAATTATGTCACTGTATTTGGGTTTTTTTTAGGAACAATATAGGACCTAGAAGAAAGGCAAGAGATCAGGGGACGGGAGAAGGGAGGTAGAGGGGTGCGAGGGTAGATTTTGAACAAATTGTATTGCTGAATTGTGTGCATCCAGGAATATGTGACAACTAATCCCATCATTATGTAAAACTATAATGCACTAATTAAAAAAAAAAAGAACTCATAGCTAGAGATGGATGAAAAATTGAAGGGAATAAGAAGGTTCCAAGAACAAATATCTAACAGAAATGAACCATTTCATATGACACTGTTCATTATTATATTTTATTTACTTATTTGCAGTAAAGGGAATTGGACCTAGGGCCTCATGCATGCGGGGTAACTGCTCTATCACTGAGCTATCCCCAGTCCCTCCCTCATCATTAGATTTTTTTAAAAAAGCTTACCTTCTATATACAAATAAGGTCCCTTCTATATCAGTCTTCTCCTGTAACAGACAATGAGTCAATTAGTTTGTTTCTCAAAATTCACCTCCCAATAGTCCTAATGGAGAAGAAATGCTTCATATTTAAGATCAATATGTTTTATTTACTGTTGTTTCTCTTTTCTTTCTTTCCTTTTTTTTTTTTTTTTTAAAGAGACAAGCACACACAGGGAGGGAGAGAGAGAGAGAATCAACTATTTATTTTTTCATCTGGGTCTTGTTTTTCTGACACTTAGTTGTGTACATGGTGCTGGGGTTTGAACCTAGGTCCTTGTGCATGCCAGGCAAGCACCATAACCACTGAGAGACCACTCTAGTCCCTTTACTTTACTTTTTAACAGATTAAGTCTCCTTACCTTACAAACTGTTATTTTGAGCTAGAATGGTTGCTCAGCAGTTGAAGCACTTGCCTGGCATGCACAAGGACCCTGTTCAAACTCCAGAACCACACACACAATTAAGTGTTGTTGGAGAAACAAAGGCCAGATGAAAAAATAAATAAAAATTGATTCTCTTTCTCTTAAAAAGAAAAACAAAACAAAAAACAAATTGCTATTTCCAGTTTCTCATGTATCCATTCAATGCAATTAATGCATAATGTAAATATATGCAATGTTCAAACCAGGAACATGTTTATACTTGCAACATTTTTCTTTTTTAACTAGTAAAGGAGAAAACTATAGAGAAATATATATATATGTACATATATATGTGTATATATACACACACACACTTTTTTTTTTTGAGAGAGGGACAGTAAGAGAGAGAGAGAATCAATTTTATTTAGTTTTTCATGTGGCTTTCATTGCTCCAACACTTAATTGTGTATGTGGTGCTGGGGTTTGAACCTTCGTCCTTGCCCATGCCAGGCAAGTGTCATAACTGCTGAGCCACTCCTCTAGCCTCTGTAAAATCAACTTTCAACTTTTTATTTATTTATTTAAAAGAGAGAGGGAAGGAGATAGAGAAAGCGAGAATCAATTTTATTTAGTTTTTCATCTGGTTTTTGTTGCTCCAACACTTAGCTGTGTATGTGTTGCTAGGGTTCAAACCAGGGTGCTCACGCATGATAGGCAAGCGCAATACTGCTGAGCCGTGAACTCCAGCCCCTAACTTTTATTTTAGAGTTCATCAAAATTAATAGAAAAATAAGTGAAATTTTATTATAGGATACTTTGTTTCATCATTGAGGGGTTTTGGTATATTTTTAAGAGTAACAAATTTTGTGGTTAAGAATTACTATGAAACACAGTTTGTCATTTTTAGAACTTAGTTGAAGAATCATGGACACTAAAACTATACTCTGCTTTAATTATTGTAGGTCTTACAAAGAATTTAAATTTAAGTGAAAATGTGATTGAGAAAGCAACTCATTACCATCTTTTATTTGCTGTGACAAGAGTGTATTTAGATTTTAAAAAAAGTTACACTGTTTCTTTTACAAAAATAAATAATCCTTTGGTCTGGAATTCACAGCCTTAATAGGATGTAAGTTTTTTTTTTGTTTTGTTTTGTTTTTTAAGAGAGGACAGTGAGAGAGAGAAACAGAGAATCATTTTTATTTAGCTTTCCCATGGCCTTAGTTGCTCTGACACTTAGTTGTGTATGTGGGTGCTGAGGTTTGAACCCATGTACTTGAGCATGCCGGGCAAGTACTGTAACTGCTGAGCCACCACTCCAGCCTCAGGATGTAAGAATTTTAATGTAACGAACAACCTACTAAAACTTTAAGGTTAGTGATATCAACTTGAATTTGTTGGGATACAAAATTAAATTATTGTCCTGATTTCTTCAGGATTATTACCTTAGCTTAAATATTATCATGAAACTTTTCCTTCCTAAGGCTTCTGAGGCTTTTTCTTGCCTTTTAAAATGTTGTTAGTGTAAGAAACTGATAAATGTCTCACAGTTAAAAAAAAAAAAAAAACTTGGCCCCCCAAACACTGCAAAGTTACAACACTCTATAATAGAGAAAAGACTTTGGATATGACCTGTGTGCGGTGATGCAAACAGCAGTTTATTTTTCAACTCAGGTCATTACACTTACATTTCATATTTAAAACAGAACTCTACAGTTAAAAATTCTATTATGTTTAAAGTCTTTGTGAAAAACCAGAAACAAAAACTTTCGTACTAAATCTTGGCCCCATTTATCTGTAATCCATATTTCACAAATTTCTATAGAAACCACAAAATGAAAAAGGATTCAAAATGAAAAAGGATTCAAAATACTTCAAACTAAGGCAATATCCAAAACAGCTACATTTAAAAAACAATCCATAATTTTACCTTTTGTGGCTTCCCATAACCACCTCTGCTTTCAGGAGGTGAAATAAAGATGCCATGATTGCGAAAACTCTTATCTGTTCATAAATGCCCTATAATCTATGCCTAAAAAGCATAGTACAATAACCTTTCAGTTTTAAGGACTTAATTTTTTTTTTTATTGAAACGTGAACGCCATCGATGAATTCAATCCAACCAACACTGATGGATTATTTTATAAGTGTAAAGCCTATAGCTGAAAGAGTTAATCAGGAAGGGTCAATTACAGGAAAACGGGGGAAATTATGTAAACAACTAAGGCTTCAAACAGAAGTTAACAAGAGTCAGGGAACAGATTGAACGTAACTTTTTGAACCTTCTCTGGTGCACAAAAAGTCAAAAAGTACTTAGTCCGAAGGGAGCATTCAGAGGTGAGATCACCGGCCTCTACTCCCGGTAAAACAGGTCTCCAGGAATCTAATTAACACAGAGGCCCCCTCCCTAAGTGGGCTGAAATCTTTTCCAAAATTCTGGAAATACAGAGTAGTTCCATGAAGGCGGAACTCGCTTAAACTACGTGAATTGCAAGCTTGGAATCCTAATGACCTCTCTGAAAGGGGCTCTCGTCTATGTTGGGGGGAGGGGAGGGGGTGTTCAGTTTGTAGAGTATGTGTATGTAATTTATCTAATAATCCTCGCAGCTTCAAACACAAGCTTTCACGCACCTTTCCGTCCTACTGGTCGTATATTCCCTAGTGGCATCTGTAGACGGCATGTCGCCCACGTCCTCAGACCTGACCCCAAGGGACTTGCTCCTGCTCCAATCTTTCCCTCCATTGGTTTTTTTCCCTGAGACGCCTCGGGCCTACTTCTCTCGCTTCTTTCGCCCAATTCCGCGCGCTGCCGAGACCCCCGAGGCCTTGGTCCGGCTCTAGGCCAGTTCCAGGCCTCCCCTCTGCCGCCCTGGCCTCCCGCTTAGCCCCCCACCCCAGGCTGCCTGTGCTACCCCTTTAAGAGGGGGCAGCGGCCGTGCAGGCGTCCTCTACGGAGGAGCCTCACTCACCCACTGGTTAGCCTTGGGGCAGAAGGTGTACAGAGCGACCTGACCCGTGAGGTCTGCAATGCTGGTGATGTAAGGGTCGTGTTGCTTCAGGGCCGCCAGGCTCATCTCTTGCCCAGCTCGACTCAGCGACTCCATCTTGAATCCCAGAGCTGAGCCCCTCCAGCGGGGGCGGAGTAGCGAACAGGAAAGTGCCATCCAGGAAAGTTCCCCGAGCTGCTTCAGTACCTTCAACTTCCGCCTCTCGGCCGTGCCTCTAGGCGGGGTGGTACGTCAGTTATTCTGTTCCGCCGCGTGCGGCGGAATCCGTGGTTCCGGATTCCGGTGTTTTTCTGTCTCAGGGGCCCAACGGTCAGGAGCGTCGTCCGCGGCTGCGCGCTAGACCCGGCGGGCGGGATTCTCGGCGTTTCCTCCTCTCGAACTAAAACGTCCGGGTGCTGACGGCTGTCGGCGCGTTTTCCAAGCTCCTGCTAGACGTGGCTGGACACCAATGGGTGTTTGCTTCGGTCTCTCGCGGGGAGGGCCGGGGCTCACCGAATCAAAGCCCGGCTGTGGAAATGCGGACCTCCACGGTCTGTCGAGAACGCGGAGAAACGCGCAGCGCCGCACAGTAACCAGACCTCTCCGCATCTTCGCCGTTCACAGTTGGGTGGTTTCTGAAAACAGCGAAACTAACCGGCCTGGAACGACAACAGGAATCTTTCCCCATCCACTTTTGCTTCTCCTCTTCCCTCTTCTGGACCCAGCAAAAGCGTTTCTAGTGCTAGGAAGAGTCCTTGAAGGCTTGAGTTTGTCTTGCATCGTTTAAAGTATTAAATAGACTACTTGTTCTTACAGAAAATCTCCATTGAGTAGCTAAAGACGTTTTTAAAGAGCTAGGTCCAAGCTGATAAGGCGTGGAGACTATAGTAAGGTCTGTCCCCCAGACTTGTTAATTTTTTTTTCTTTTATTGAAAAGGCATTCCCACGGAGCTGAACGTTTTTGAAAGAAAAAAAAAACTATTTTCATCAAAATAACACAACATGTTTGTATTGTTTAGGATTTTACATCACAGGACCTCTTGCTAGTGGAAAGAGAAATCTTACATCCTTTACAGAATCACGTATGAAGCATGTAAAAATGCAGGCAAAGAAAAAGGTTATTCACTTAACTCTTTCGCAGACGGATATTTGTGAAACTCCTCATTGGGAACTGGTGGTCCCTTGAGCCCTTCCGACTCTTTAAAACATCTTCCTGGCTCTGGGAGAAACTGGAAGAAGTAGGACAATGCGAGGAAACAGGCACGATGCTAGAGACATCTCTCTTTGCCACCCGGGGATGAAGCCACTAACCCACTCCTTCTGGCCAGGAATGCCTAAGAAGGCTTCAGGGAGGAGGTGATGTTTGAATGGTGCTCCAGGGATGAGTAGGTGTACCTCAGGGAAGCAAGGTAAGGGCACTGGTTGATTCTCAGCCCAGGAGAGAGGTAAAGAAGATGCAGACATCGCCATTTGACAGAAGGTTTAATTCAGACCCACCTAGGGGAAGACATCAGTTGCTTCACAGTTCCTACTGGTTAGGGAGATTCTGGTATTAGAATCCGGGCACCCCTGGCTTCTACCCTGTGATCCTTTTCTACACACCTGGGTTGCCCTTCTTCCTCCCGGTGGCTGGGGGCAGCAGCCCTATTTCCTTCCACCTACCTTCAATCCATTTAAAAAAATCTGGACCCTAATTATAAGATGTGTATGTGTTATTTTAAACATAATGCATTCATTTGGTACAAATTTTAAAAAGCACGGCTGAAATTACATTTAATTTTTTTTCTTACACAGATTTCCTAAGATAATCTAAGGCATTACTTTTTCTTTTGTTTGTAGTGGGGTTTTAACGCAGGGATGCTTTACCACAAGCCATATCTCCAGTCCTTTTTATTTTCTATTTTGAAATAATCTCACTAAGTTGTGCAGAATCTCACTAAATTGTGCAGAGCCTCGCTAAGTTTCTGAGGCTGGCCCTGAACTTGGAAGCCTCCTGCTGCGTCCTCTTGAGTTGCTGGAATTACAGGAATGTGCCTGGCTAAGACATTTCCTTTTAATTTTGATTGAGCAGGGCTAGACTAGTGAAGAACACCAAGCTATTTTAGAGAGTTTTCATACTTAGAATAGAAAGATAACTTCAAAATGCATTTTGCATGCCCCTGCACATGTTAAGATTGAGTTTCTTGCCCTATATAGCTCTTAAGTTATGTTAAAGACAATGCCAGGGGGCTGGAGCAATGACTCAGGCATTATGCACTTGGCTAGAATGTGTAAAGATGCAGGTTCAAATCCCAGCACCATGTACACAGTGAAGTGTCAAAGCAATGAAAGCCACATGAAAAACTAAAAAATTGATTCTCTCTCTTTCTCTCTCTCTCACTGTCCCTCATTCTCTGTCTCTCTTGAAGAAAAAAAAAGACAATGTGATTATTTTGGAACTGAAAATATTTCTTGTTTATCTCAAGATCTAATTTTTTAAATCTGTGAATTAAATCTCAAGACCTTTCTTGTGCCTTCACACAGTACACTCTAAGATGGGGAGAAAAGGCATTTAGTCCATTGGGTCCCCAGTATCTAGCACAGGCACTGGCGTAGAGTAGACTCCCCATTCTTGCCTTTCTTTTTTGGTGGTGCTGGAGATTGATTTCAGGGTCTCATGCATGCAAGGCAAGTGCATTACCACTGAATCCCACCCCAGTCCCTAGATTCTCAATAAATATTTATGAATGCATGCCATCTCAAAACCCAACTCCTTGAAGGCCACACAGGAGATGAGTGGGAGGATAAGGGAGCTGTGTGACTGGGTTCAGACTTGGGAAGGAGGCTTAATTACTCTATATTCCAAAATTTTCAGTCACTTTTCAGTTATGTCAATTATTTTTGAAAAACATAAACATAATTTTAAAAAATGAAACCCAAATAACTCATTCAGTCCTTTTCCACCTCTTCTCTGATCTGAGCAGCTTTGTGGTAAAAATAAAACTTGCCATTTAAAGTTTTGGGGTCAAGTTGGGCAGTTGGCATATGCCTGCAATCCCAGCAATTTGGGAAGCTGAGGCTGGAGAATAGCAAGTTTAAGGCCAGCATAGGCAATTTTGTGAGACCCTGTCTTAAAATAAAAAATACAAAGGGTTGAGAATGTACCTCAGTGGTAGAGTACCCGTAAATTCAAGATCAGTGCTGCAAATAAAAGAAAAAATAGAGCTGGTCATGGTGGCACACACCTGTAATCCCAGTGGCTCAGGAGGCTGATGCAAGAGGATTCCAAGTTCAAAACCAGCGTGGGCAATTTAGGCCCTAGACAACCTAGCAAGACCATGTCTCAAAAAGGACTGGGATATTGCTCAGTGGTTAAGCAACCCTGGTTTTAATCCCCAGTACCAAAAATATAAAAATAAATAAAATAGGACCAAGCCTGGAATGGTAGGGGGTGTAGGTAGTCTTAACTAGTCAGTAAAGTATCACTTGAGCCCTGGAATTACAGACTGACCTGGGTAACATAGACCCCATCTCAAAAATAGTTACAATTCAATTATGGAGTTGGAGGCAAAGGACACTAGAATACAAGTGTCCAGGGCAATCAGTCTTTCAGTTCCAAATCTACCAGCTGTGTACCTTTGTTAATTAGTTACATACTTCTCATTTCTGCAGTGGAAAATCCAAAGCCCATGCTCTGGTCTAGGAGACACTGGTCTGTCCTCTCTTACAATCTTACTAACATAATTTTCTATGAATATCTGTCTCATTTTTTCCTATCCTAACCCACAAACCACCTTCCTGTTCCTGTTCATGTGATGTCAAGAGACAAAATCATAACAAATTTGCTTTAGACATCTAACTGACTTTTATTTGTGGTTATAGAATCAGGCAACACTTTCATTAGAGAATATACAGAGGGGGGGCTGGAGCTGTGGCTCAGTGGTTATTGCACTTGCCTTGCATGCGCGAGTATGCGAGTTCAAACCCCAGCACCACGTACACAGCGAAGTCTTGGAGCAACGAAGGCCATATGAAAAACTAAATAAAATTGTTTCTTGCTTTTTCTCTCTCTCTCTCACTGTCCCTCTATCTTTAAAAAAAAATATATATATATACAGAGGGGCTGGAGTGGTGGTTCAGTGGTTGAAGTGCTTGCCTGGCATGCATGATGACCTGGGTTCAAACTCCAGCACCACATACACAGCTAACTGTCACAGAAACAAAGTCCAGATGAAAAAAATAAGTAAATAAAATTCTCTCTTTCTCTCCCTCTCTCTTAAAAAAAAAAAAGAATATGTAGAATGTTATTGCAGCTCTAACAAACAAAAACACTTGGTATAATGCGGAAGCTAAAATGAGAAGTTGCCTGCCTTCTTCTGAGACAGGCATTTGGTTCGTAAAAGTGCAAAAAAAAAAAAAATACGTGGAGTGAATATTCTTAAGAGCTGAGCAGCGGAAATTATAGGCAGAAAAGGGTTGAAGAAAGCAAAGACAAGCAACAAAAAAGTAGATAGGTAGTTCTGAAATTACATTCCTTATAGGGCTAAAGCAGAGGTATTCACTTGTTATGCTGGCTGGGGTAAACTAGGCCCCTTGTGATTGGTTGCTGTGAATCTCCCATCTTTGGAAAACTGGCTCATTTCAGAGTTTAGTTTAAGTCACTTAGTACAAGTGATTCTGTTCTTATTTGGTCTGGTCTGTTGGGGTCTAGTGTAGGAGGCCAGTCTAAAATATAAGTCTCCCACAAACTGCTCAACAGTGCCAAATTAGTTCTTGCCTCAGGTCCTTTGCACTTGCTATTCTTCCTTTATCAAACATTGTTCCCTCTGATATCCCTCAGATATTCTTATGGCTCATTTCCCTGCTTTCTTCTTAGCACTTATCTGCAAATTATACTTGGTTTATTCAGTTATGTTTTGCTTCTCTGGTTAGTTAATGAAGGCAGGAAGCATGTCTATTTTGTTTGCTATCACATTCCCAGTACCTAGCACAGAGGCAAGGCGTAAGAGGAATTTCTTAAATTGCAATGTTAGGATGTTCTGTGCTTATCACTGGCATACATTTGAGAGAAGGAATGGTTATTTAAGTTATACCTTTAACAAAGCAGAGTTATGCCTGGGGGCTGGACCGGTGGCTCAGCAGTTACAGCGCTTGCCTGGCATGTGCAAGTATGTGAGTTCAAACCCCAGTACCATGTACACAACTGAGTGTCTGAGCAACAAAAGCTACCTGAGAAACTAAATAAAAATTGATTCTGTCTCTCTCTCTCTCACTGTCCCTCTCTCTTTAAAAAAAAAGTTATAACTGATTAGCTCGTATTAACATATTTTGATTCTTAAACTCTATGCTTCTTAAGGCTTGCATCTTGTTTTAAGTATATACCAGAACAATCAATGAACAATTTTTCAATCTTGCAGCTTTCCCCATGTGTGTTTTTTCTTTCCTTTTTAACATGTTTTATTTATCTTCCTTTCACTCTCCCCACTCTCTGCTGCTTGGATTTCAAAGATTTATTCTAGAAGTGTATGTTTATTTCTGTTTGCTTTTTAGGCAGAGAAACTAAAGCTAGCTCATTTTCCCAAAGTCATATAATGATTCATTGCAGAGTTGGGATTAGCATATTCTATGCTTGGCATCTAGGTAGATCATGTGTCTTGCTACCATTCTGCCTGGCACACTTAAATTACATTGGCTACACGTGAATGAAACTTGTTATCCCCATGCTGCTGTTTCACCATGGATATTTGTTTTACATGATTGATATCCAAAAGTTGTGGACTTACTACACAATTCATTATCTGATCCTTACCAGATACTTAGAATAGTAATTCCTTTCTTTCATTCCCAATTCTCCATAACAGCCTCAGACCTTTGCATTTTAAAATAATACTTGTATAAAAGTTGGGTTTTTTTTTAAATGAGTGTCTTGCCATGTCACCCAGGCTAGTCTCAAACTCAGGGGTTCAGGTGGCCCTCCACCTCAACCTCCAGAATAGCTGGGACTGCAGGCATGTGCCACCATGCCCAGATTATAAAGTATTTTGTTTTAAAGAGAGAGGGACAGTGAGAAAGAAAGAGGAGAGAGAGAGAGAGTGAAATAATCACTTTTATGTTGTTTTTCATGTGATCTTTGTTGCTCTGACACTTTGTTGTATACATGGTGTTGGGGTTCGAACCCACGGACTCACACATGCCAGCCTAGTGCAGTAACTGCTGAGCCACCGCTCCAACCCTATAAAGTATTTTTAAAGGTGATAGATACTTTCCAGAACTACATTTCTGATATGTTAGCTAATTTAGCCTATCTTTTGTAAAGCAGAAATACCCATGCTTCAACAAGGAAGAGAGAAATTGCTGTTCCATTGGGAGTAATGTAACTGGAATGAAAGAAAATAAGACTATAGTAGAACATCATTTAGGTCATCCTTTTATTGCCAGATAAAATAACATTTACCATGGTGTTTTTGATAGTGTTTTTAGGTAGAAGGTATTATATTTCTCCACTGTTACTTAACTCAGTGTAGTATTTCAAATAGCAATAGAATAACAATGGCCTAAACAACAGCCATGTAGTCAAGTGATATAATACCCATGAACTCAAAGTGCTTCATAGGTATACAAATTCTTGAGGTTGATATTGGATGTACATAATTGTTAACAATTGTAAGTGAAGGAGCCCAGAAGCATGGGATTGGTTGACTGTGGTAGAGATTGTTTTCAGTTCACCAACAATCATTTATCCCTTCCCAATGTATTGGGCACACAGCTAGGTTTCAATCCCAAACTTCTTTAGGTTAATATGGCCCTATTACCCAATTCTGGTCAGTGGAATGTTAGAGAAAGTGACTATGTGCCATCTGCAAGCCTAGGCTGTAAGGGGCACATTGCCCTCCACAATTTCTTATCCACCTTCTATTGGCTGGATGCAGGCAACGGTGAGGTTGAAAGGAATGGCAGAGCATGGGAAGGAAAAAACATGGACCTTGAATCACCACATGGAGGAGAGCTGCCTGCTTGGAGTTAGCAGAGAGTCCTTCTCAGACTATTATGTGAATGAAAAACTGACTGTTAGGTTTGAGGGATTCTGTATTTTGGGGTCTCTTTGTTACATCAGAGTAGCTTATCTCAAGGAATTGCCCTGTTCCACATTGCTTAGAAAGTCAACAATAAAACCTCGGTCTCTGGAAGTAGAATAAAATTTAAGTATATGATTTACCAG
This sequence comes from Aplodontia rufa, assembly GCA_004027875.1. Taxonomy (NCBI): domain Eukaryota; kingdom Metazoa; phylum Chordata; class Mammalia; order Rodentia; family Aplodontiidae; genus Aplodontia; species Aplodontia rufa. Next base: position 112,626 of record PVKS010002244.1, read on the forward strand.
AACACACAGCTTAGTGCTTTGACAATAAGTCAAGATTTTAAAAGAACTCCAGTTAATAGCTCTGCATTTACAATCAATTATAGTCACAAATTTGCAGAGTCACAAAGTGGCTAAAGACCAAAAATGTTTTGTCTATACCATTAAGCAATTGATTTTGCAATTACATCATGAAGTATTCTGCTAAGCCAAAATGGGAGATTGTCATTTAAAGTTCCCTCTTCCATGAGAGTTCTACCGATACACTGAGTTCCTTTAATTTGGCCTTTTTTTTCTCCTTAGGCATATTAAAACACAAATATTTCTTAAATGAACACAATGGGAAGAATCTGATTAAAGTCATTTGTCTGCTGTGTCAGTTCTGTAAACTGCAAGCTTCTTTGTTGACTGCCGAAGTTCTAGTAACAGAACCTACAGACTCTGTTCAACGATTCTTTTCTGTATCTCCCCAGTTTGAGTTCTAGGATGCTCCTGGCCTTATGTTGCCATTATTCATTTAATGAATATTTTCCTAGCAGAATTAACATCATAATCATACTTATGTATGCATTTAATTCATTTGATGAGTTTTTGTTCCGTTGGATCTAAAATTTGTTTATTCAATAACTAGCACATAGCATCAAGTTATTGAATGCCTGTAGCTTGAATTTGCATAGAAACACCTATAAGGATGAATTTTTTATCTTTATTATACCCTTCTATTTTGAGGTAAAACTACAGAATTAAATACTTAAAGGGTTCCATTACTTTATATTTTTTTGGTGGCTTAATCTGGATCTCCAACATGGGTCTACTTGGTCAAAACTGACATAGGGTTCACTGGAAGTGTTTCTTCTATAAACCATTCATTATATGATTTATGGAATAATAAATATAATCCAGTGTCTGGGCTACATTTATGTTGTTTTTAAATTTGAATTCATTTATCCTGAGGGCTCTAGTATTAGAAAATTGTATCTTTTTCCACTTGATTACACTTATAGAAATTAATGTTAAACAGGATACATTAAAATTCATTCTGAATTATTGCAATGCTATAATTTAATGGAGATTAACTGTAATAATACGAAAAAGAATTCACATCTGTATGTTGCCTGCAGCCTTGAATTTAAGGAATATTACCTGCTCTGAGCCTTAAAGGAGATCTCAATATTCATTATCTAATGAGAAGGGCATTAATTATGCTTTGCCATTCAATAAGCATTAACTTAAAAGATAATAGAATAACCAATTTCTCTTATACAATAAAATTGTTGCTGCTGCTGTGATAAAAGAGGTTGAACTAGGTCAGGAGTGGTCCTTTCTCCATTGCTCAAGAACAGTAGAAGGATTAAAAATTTATGAACTACCTCCTAGAAACAATGATCTGGTACAGAAATGTAATAAAATACCCACTCTCCTGTGTCTTCCTAAGCTGTTTTGTGCCGTTTCTTTTGTGATTGTATTAGCTGACAACTTTCTGAAGCTCTAGAAATGGTCTTTTGGCAAAGATGAAGATTTACAAACCAAAAGATTTTGTATTGAAAATCCAGAGGCCCACAGTGTAGAAAGGTAATGTTAAAATGCAAATCAAATAGAATTTCATTTTTTTATGTTTTGTAAGTTCATAACTTTGTTTTATTTAGCTCACTGATACATACAAATAAGAATTTAAAAGTGAAATAAAAGAACATATGGACTGGGGATGCAGCTTAGTGATAAAGTGCTTAATGTGTGTGAGAGGCTCTGAGTTCGATTCTCAACACTGTAAAAAAGAAGCATTGAAAATGTCATACAATATAAATGTCTTTCTGGGTAGAATTGTATGAAAAATACGGAATATTTATTTTTATTTGAGATATTCCAGCACTAAAAACTGCTAAAATTACTTGCTAGAAGGTCTCTATCTGATTGTGAAAAGTTACTTGTGTTTTTTAACCTTTCAGATATTTCTAACTCTTTGGTTTTTTTCTCCTTGAGTATGTTAAAGCATATATATTTATGTAATGTTTAATGCTAGAAAATAATCTAGTGGGACTGTTTAGAAATACATAAAACTTAGTTTTAAGGATGTTTGGGAAAAATTGGGGTTTCTTATTTGTAAATATCTAAGATCAAGTGTTTCCTAAGCATTTATGATTTAAATGTATTTTTATATAGAAAGGTTTTTGCTTTTTTATTCAGTGGCTTCTCTTCCTGTTTTTTTCCATTGATGACTTTTCATTATTCAGTAATGAAACACAACACATAAGACATACCCAGTTTCAAACTTTCCATTTATCTGTTTTTGAGAAAATTGCCTTCTCATTTAGTAAAGGTAATGGAAAAATGATTACTCAGATGAAACCTTACTGTTCAGGAATTTTCTGCGTTCTATAGATTCCTGCATTTAAATTAATCCACTCAGAACTGAGGCTTGAGAGGGGGAAAATGCCCATCCGCAATTTATACTAATAAAATACATATGAATAAAATTCTTAAACTCTTTAGTTAGAAAATCCCTGAGGATCGAAGTACATCTAAAGAAAGAAGCTGCGAGATATGTTGAAAGGCATATCATACCAAGGGTGTGTGCCTTGTAGCTCCTATTTATTTATTTGTTTATTTTTTGAGGGAGAGAGAGAGAGAGAATCAACTTTATTTTTTCATTTGGCCTTTGTTTCTCCAACATTCAGTTGTATATGTGGTGCTGAAGTTTGAACCCTGGTCCTCACAGATGCCAGGCAAGTGCTTCAACCACTTGAGCCACCACTCCATCCCCAGCCTTGTAGCTTCTAATTATTGGAAATATGTCAGCTGAACCAAACTGGCAGATATAATCTCAATATATTTTTCTGTGCCTTCTCAGAATAAGCAAGGAGACTTTTCTTCTTCCCAAAGAAATTGATTGTTTTAAAGTTTGAATAGCCTCTTTTTCTGATGTAAGTAGAAAGACCTTTTTACTTTTAAAAAATTATTTATTCATTTGTTTTTGAGATAGGATCTTACTATCTTGCTCACACTAGTCTGTTTAAATTCCTGGATTCAAGTGATACTCTCCTCTCATCCCTGATTGCTAGGTTTACAAGTGTGTACCACTGTGCCCAGCTATAGAAGTTTTTAAAAAGATTTTTAAAAAGACTGATCATGAAAGATGTGCAGTCTTTGGGTTTTGTCCTTTCAAACTGGAGACTGGTTTTGCAAAATAGGTTTCGGAGGATGAGTTTAAGTCATTCTTCTTCTCTTTTTTCTTTCTTTTTTTTTTTAAGGAAGAGAGAACCAAATAATCAATTATATTTATTATTTTTTTTATCTAGTTTTTGGTTTTCCAACAGTTAGTTGTATACATGGTGCTGAGGTTTGAACCAGGTCCTCATGCATGCCAGGCAAGCACTTTAACCATTTAGCCAATGCTCCAGCCCCTACGTCATTCTTCTTTTTTTAAGAATCAATATTTATTTAGTTTTTCATGTGCCTTTTGTTGCTCTGACACTTCATTGTGTACTTGGTGCTGGGGTTCAAACCCATGTCCTTGCACATGCCAGGCAAGAACTGTAAGCGCTGAGCCACCACTCCAGCCCCTATGCACCGTCTTAATCCATTTGGGCTATTATAGTAAAATACCTTAAACTGGGTAATTTATAAAGATTTTGTAAATTTATAAACATTTATTGCTGACAGTTCTGGAGGCTGACACTAAAATTATGGAGCCAGCAGATTCAGTGTCTGGTGAGGGCTCTCTGCTTCACAGATGATGCCTTTTTACTGTGTCTTCAAATGGCAGTAGGAACAAACAGTCTCACTCAAAAACCTCTTTTATAAGGGCGTTAATCCCATTCCTGAGAATTCTGACTACATGATCTTCTCATTTGCCAGATGCCCTATCTTCCAAAATCCATGCACTGGGGGTTAAGTTTCAACATATGAATTTTGGAGCACACAAACTTTCAGAACATACTAGACCTACCAACTCAGGACTGAGTGGGCCAGGCAAACTATCAACTATACATTCTAAAGGTATGTGCACAACAGTAGCATCTTTACCACCTTCTGCTTTGGGGAGACCTGTCCCCCAAGATATAGATGAGGAAAAAATAGCATTTTGAAAGCCAAAGGAAAAACACAGACCTATTTTTTTTTTTTTTTTTTTTGGTACTGGTGATTGAACCCAGGGGGACTTAACCACTGAATCACATCCCCAGCCCTTTTTTTATGTTTTGAGATACGGTATTGCTAAGTTGCTTAGGGCCTTGCTAAGTTGCTGAGGCTGGCAACTTGTATCCAAACTGGGATCCCTTTGCCTCAGCCTCCTGTCTCTGGGATTACAGGCATGCACCAGTGTCTGGTTAAGCCTGTTTTCTTTGTAGTTTTCCCAGTCTTTGGTATTTTTGTTATAAGAACAGAAAATACTCTAAGATGGTATGGTTTTGGTTTAAAGTTAGTAAAGACCCTGCCTCAAAATAAAAAAATATAAAGAGCTGGGAGTGTAGCAAAGTATCACTCAGTTCAATCCCTAGGAGGGAGGGAGGAAGGGAGAGAGAGAGAGATGAAAAAATAAAAAAGAAGAGACTTATTTTGGTTCATAGTTCTGGAGACTGGAAGTCCAAGATAGTGTGACCACATGTGGTCATGATGCTTTTTTACTCATGATGGAAAAAATGAAAGGGGAATTAGACAAAATGTAAGGAAAGAAAAGGGGCCCAAATCTTGAGATACATAACTTGGTCCTGCAAGAAAGGTATTAATCCATTCTTGAGATGTTAACTCCCATAACCCAAACACCTCTCTCTCAGGCTTACCTCCCAACTCAGCCACATTGAAGAATTAAGATGCCAACATATGAGATTTGGGGGTCTATACTCAAACCATGGCAATAAGCAACAAACTTTTGAGGATTTAGTAGCATTTCATCCAATAAATATTTAGGCAGTTTAATTTTTTTTCCATGTCAGGTTTACTAGAATCCTTGCGATTCTCTGAAAAGTATTTAGAAAAGTATAGATAATAATAAAGAGGTCAAAGTTTACATTATTAAAAGTTAAGCAGTTCAGTTTTGTATGGATAAAACAATCTTAGACCTATAGTTCTAGGAAAAGAATGGTGATAAACTGCATCAGAGCTCTGTAATGATGACCAAGTCTCCTTGCTTTTGGTACTTTGACCTTTAATATTCTCTCTGCCATAGGAATAGTACTCCCCACACAGAATATCCATATGTATAATCTTTTTTAATAAACCAGAACAGGACAAGTATGTTTATCATTAATTTTTTTTTTAGGGAAAAATGGGCACTCTGATATGACAGAGCTTGTGTTCATAGAGGTAGAGCCAGTCCTACTACCACAATGTGTACTCTGCAATACTATTTGGTGTCTCTCTCTATGGACTCATCTGGGATCTCACCCCTTGGCTTCAGAAGATCACTTAGCAAAGCCCATAATGTGCATTTTACCTGAGCCACCCACCTAGCAGCATTCATAATGGATGTTTCACCAATGTATGAAAGATGGTTTTGTGCTAGCTATGTAATGAAACTGGGGTGTAAAACAAGAGAGGAAAAAAGTCTGTTGTCCATAAAATTTTATGAGGTAGTAAAGAACTTTGGGAGCTATTTTTGGAAGACACTCACGATTAACCTGGCTTAATTTTGTTGCTGGAGCTTGTGTTGCCTTGGAGCTGGTCATTGGCTTCCTTGCCTCTCACTCCTTCACTGCTGAACAGCTCAGTACATTTGTGTTCACAACATTGAATATTGGAAGACCTGTTTATGGTTTTCTGGCCCCTGCTAGTGGGATATTATGGGGTCACATAAAAAATCAACTTTGGATATCTCAGGAACTGGTGATCCAATCTGTGACTGTTGGGGATCATTCCCATTTATTTGCTCATTAAAGTTTTCATCAGGTAATTAAGAGTTGGGAAGTCAGAAGAGGGGAAAATAGCCATTTAAAGCCATATATGGTAAGTCCAATGAAAAAGTAGTGTTAATAATACCTACCTCCTAGGCTTGTAAACACTGAGAAATAATGCCCTCATTAAAAAAATGTGGGCAGGCTGGCTCATGCCTGTCATTCCAGTGACTTAGGAGGCTGAGGCAGGAGAGTTTTAAGTCTGAGTTCAGTCTCAGCACTTAGTGAGATCCCATCTCAAAATAAAAAACAAAAAAGGACCGAGGATGGAGCTCAGTGGTAGAGCTCTCCTGTGCTCATTTTCCAGTACCATTAGGGGGAAAAAAAAAAAGACAAGAGAGAAAGAAAATGTGGGCAAATTAACTAAGAGCTCAATTGATAATGAGTTCTCTTCCTCCTTCATAGGTTATAAATCATATATTTGTGTTATGAATAGAGGACAATCAGTACAGCTACTGGCAGACAGCATGCAAAGCGTGTGGTAACTCTGCTGAAATGCTTGCTTCCAGAATTTGGGTCAGCCCGCTTGGAAACACAAGTCTGACCTCTCGCTGGTAACTGCCAGAGACTCTCAGCCCTATCTGGGACATGGATGGTGGCACCACAGTTCACATTCCTGGAACATCATTATTCACAATCCTAAGAGCCCTTGCTAGCTGTCCAGATAGTGGGGTTTAGAATTGAAATATACTGAGTCCAGGCATGTATGTTCAAAAGTGAGGACATTTATTAGCCAAGGACAAGTGTGTATTGCTAGGAAATTGCTAGATGGACAGACAGGATGGTTAAACCTGCTTTCTGCTAGCAGACAGGAAGAAATGGCTTTCCCTGATCTATTTAATTCCTTAAAAAGAGTTCACTGAGGAAGTGGTGACTATGAGGGGGAGAATCTGAATCTGATTTTGGTGATTTTTTTTTTTAAAGAGAAGGACAGTGAGAGAGAGAGAAGGGGAGAATCAATTTTATTTAGTTTTTCACGTGGCTTTTGTTGCTCTGACACTTCGTTGCGTACGTGGTGCTGGGGTTCGAACCTACATCCTTGCATGTGCCAGGCAAACACTGTAACCAGTGAGCCACTGCTCCAGCCCCTGGGGATTTTCTTTTTTTTTTTTTTTTTAAAGAGGGAGAGAGACAGTGTGAGAGACAGAAAGACTCAATTTTATTTAGTCTTTTCATGTGGTTTTCATTGCCATAACTGCTGAGCCACTGCTCCAGCCCCTTGGTGATTGTTTTAAGCATAGAAATCAAAGAAAATTAGAAGAGGCTAGGATGTGACTCAGTGGTAGAGCACTTGCTGGTATGAACAAGGCCTGGGTCTGATTCTCAGCACGGCAAAAAAAAAGAAAAAAGAAAAAAAAAAGGTGGAGTTTGCATCAGCACAGGCCTCCTTGCAAGCAAAATAACATACTTTCAAAAGTTAAATATAGGGGCTGGAGTGGTGGCTCAGTGATTACGGTGGTTGCCTGGCATGCACGAGTCTTCGAGTTCACAACCCCAGTACCACATATGTAGTAAAGTCTCAGAGCAACAAAGCCTCATACAAATCTAAATAAAAATGGATTCTTTCTTTCTCTCTCTCTCTGACTATCCCTCTGTCTTTGAAAAACAAAGTTGAAAATAATTTCAGAGTGAATCAGGTATATACCCATAGATCCTGTGATCTTATTCTTTGGGGTTTCTGTTGAATCAGGAGTAGTAACAAGGCATGATAAAAATCTCTAGACAGAAATATATTCAAGGCAAGAAACAAACACCCCCATTTCCATGAAATCACCTGTTTTTTTTTTTTTTAAAGAAATAGGGGATGGGGAGAGAGAGAGAGAGAGAAGCAATTTTATTTAGTTTTTCATGTGACTTTCATTCCTCAGACACGTTATTGTGTATATGGTGCTGGGGTTTGAACTCACGTACTTGCACATGCCAGGCAAGCACTTTAACTGCTGAGCCACCAATCCAGGCCCAAAACACCTGTTTTAATGTGTGCTGTGAACACTGGGAGGGAGGAAAGGACTTTTTGAGGCTTTGAGGATTTGCTTTAACTGGGTAGCCAGTCTCCTGGCTGGGTCTTCATCTTCTAAGTTCAAGGGGTTCTGTTCTCTCATTCTTTCTCTAACACTCAGTGACTCAGTAAAGAGGAGGATTCACCTTGGGGAAGATGATTGTTCATTCTTTGAGGGATGCAGTTAAGGTTGGTGTTGGGGACATGAAAGAGAAGGTCTTGTAGGTGAGAAAATGACTTTCTTGTCAGTACCCTTGCTCCCTTTTTCTCACCTTGCCATTGAAAGGTGAAAAAAAGGGTCATTTTTCTGAAATGTTTGAAAATAGCCCTTTAATGTTTTAGGCAGCTGACTAAACCCTTGTGGCTTTGGACTGAAAAGTGGGACAGTCACCTGGAAAAAGGAAAATTAAACATAGTTTTAACCATGTGAAGAAAAAATTGATATAGTGCTTTATTATGACTTAATGATAGGACAACTCAGAAAAGGATACCCTAATTAGAGTAGAGGAATTGATAGGTGGTAGAAGAGAAAGTTTTCTTTAGGGGATGTTTTCTGCCCACCCCAAAGTCACAGTATAAACTTTATCTGTTCCTAAGATTCATTATATTTCTGAAGGCAATGATTAACTGATGTGATAAATTCTGTGTTACTTTGATCTCTCCCTACAGTATCTAAAGCCTGGCCTTTTGTTTGGCTTTGTTTGTTTTAAGTGTAGGTAAAGATTAAGCATCAAGTTATCACTGCATAATCTAGGTAAAATCCTAACTTGAATATCTTTTTTGTTGAATAACATTTTCATTGGGTTTTTTTAAAATCTGCAATCAGATACTTTAGGACACTCAGATTATCTGTGAAAATTGAACTAACTATGAGATATCCCTAAATAATTAGGCTGAGAAGTTTTGGCATAAATGATAAAAGTGAGTGTGAATTTAAAGCATGCAGTGACAATCCTGAAAATGTAGATATACCTGGGTGTAGCAAAATTGTGAATTGAAGTAAAAAGTTCAGTGCCTTTAACGTAGGGCCTGTAGATGGCTTGTAGAAATTCAGTGAGTGCCCTGCTATTGAAAGCAAGATTTTTTTTTATTTTAATTTTTTTTATTTTGAGCAACCTTACAAGATTTTAACAAAATAATATAAAATGTGTATAAAATATGTATATATTTTGGATATTGCAATTATCCCCAGGAGTGCCCCCCCCAATTACCCTCCCTTATCTCTCCCTTCCCCTTCCCATTATAACTCTAAAAAAAGTATTAGATTGTAAAGCATTACATCTTATCTGAATTTAACTCATGCTACTAGACCAACTTTCTCATTGTCCAGGGTCAAGACCCCACCTCCACAGATGAGTGGAGACAATCGACCCTTAGATCTCTGGGTTAAGCTGATTTTACTCATCATGATCTCTTCCATAACCATCCATTTACCCTCGAAGGCTGCAATATCATTGTTTCTAATTGCTGTGTAATATTCCATGGTATAAATGTACCACAGTTTTTGGATCCATTCTTCC
>PVKS010002245.1:0-69424 GCA_004027875.1 Aplodontia rufa
TATGATTACAGGGGCAGTCCTTCTTTCAAGCTTTCAGAACAAACAAAGACACTCAACTGACAAAGACACTTGCCCCCACCCAGGGTATGTTTTTCAGATCTTTTCTCCAGAGCTCCAAAAATTATGGCACAATAATGTTGGAGGAGTAGATAAGAAATTGTGTCAGCTGATTCTTCTTCATTGAAATTCTAATTACAGGGAATTGGACATAACCTAATCAGACACTAACAGTGATTTACTGAGAATAAATCATGGAACAAATTACTGTGGAATGAGTTATAGGATCTTTCCCAGAGGTATGGAGAAAGAGGAATGTCTCTTCACCTGTTGGTTCTTTTGGTAGTGACTCAGCCAGCCGCCGGCAGCACTTCTTAGTGAGCTAGGTCTCAGCAGTGATGTCGTAGGAGAGCAGCACTGGAAGGCTCCTCAAGGAGGGCAAAGCATCTAAGCACGGACTGGGGCAGGTGGGTGGAAGGAACTGGAAATTCCAGTAACAGTTTTTATGCATACAGTGGGGTTGTCTGGGTTTGAGATAGATTTTTTAAAATTATTATTATTATTATTTTAGTACCAGGGATTGAACCCAGATCCTTTTATTTTTTATTTTGAGACAGGGTTTCACTAGTTGCTTAAGGCCTCACTAAGTTGCTGAGGCAGACCTCAAGCTTGCAATGTTGTGAGTCGCTGAGCTTGCAGGCGTGTGCCACCATGCCCAGCCCCAGATAGATTTTAAACACTAAGCAGGGAGGAGAGCAGTAATGACAAAAAGAATAGTAAATATGATCCCTTGCTCTTCAAAATCATCTGAAAATATTTGGCAACAGTCTGTAAAAACACAAATACACAACTGTTTATGCAAATGTATCTTTGGTATTTGCAATTTCAATCAAATATATGTGGCCTTTGAAAAAAACCTTCTGAAGTCCAAGATCTTGTACCCCGCCCCCAGATTTGCTTAACTCTGAGGCATGTATTTCCACTTGCCTGTTTGAAGACTTTTCCTATCCCACTAACATTTATTGAGTTCTCACTTTGAGCTTAGCAGGATGTGATGCTCTTCTAGGTGTGGGAAGCCCTGGAAAAAAAGACTGTCTGGAACCATGGTGGTTAGTGGGGACCTTTGAGCCACAGGTGAGGCCATGAGCCCCTGTTGCTTTTCCCTTACTTCAGCTTCACTATTTAAGAAGCCCTTGCCATCTTGATTTTATGTAAGAAAATACAGAGAAGAAAACGTTTCTTGACCTCCTTTTAAATAGCATGTTTCAACTTCACACGATGTGCCCAGTATTATTCAGATGGTAAGAAGATACAGTGACATTCGAGGGGATTCCTTACCCACCTCATTTCCTTGAGAACCAAAATTCTGAAACTCCTGCCAGCCTTCCCAAGCCCCCACTGGAATCCCTGCTCATGTGCATATTTTGGGCGCATCAGTATGTTTTTCATTTTCTCCCTGGAAACGGTTTCTCACACCCACACTGCAAGGGTGTAATCTGTGATTCTAGCGCCTGCTCGCTTTCCGTGTCCTCTTTGCCTGGAGCGAGGGCTGAGAATATGATTCAGCGTAGGGAAGTGATACAAAACGTGGCTGTTAAAGATCTTTCAAACAGCATCTTTTCTATGTGCGCAGCCAAGTGACTGGTGTAACCTGTGACTTCACCTGCTGCCAGCAGATTTGAACAGTAGGCTCTGAGATAGGCCTAGAAGACACAGGCATGTAGGCCCTGGGATGTCATCTCATTTAATTTCAAAGAGGAGCTTCTACCCTGCTTTTGACCACTTGGGAAGAAAGGCGTGCATGAACTTTGCTCAGTGAATGAACCCTTCATCACTGACAGCCTTTTCTATAGAGAATGTCTTTTCCACTTTGGATTTGGCATCACAATGTAATTAACGGGCCTGTTGTCTTGTCTTAAGCAATGAGGAGAGTCTGAGATGTCCTGGTCTAACTCGAACTGTTGGTTTTGGTCCTTTCCAGCCCCCAGCTTGCTCTGGGGTCCCATGTATAGCCCTGTATTCTCAGACATGCAGGATCTCATCATGTATCTTTGATGTTTAAGAATTAATTCCTCTAAACAAAGAATTGGGAAATAGAAGAGTATTTTGAGCATTAGCATCATAAAACAACATTTCCAATTTCTGAGGATGTTTCTTCAGGAATATGAGTTCCAAGAGACTTTCTTTAGGAATGTAATGGCTCACCTTTAAAACTTCCCCACTTCTAGCTAAAATCTGATTTAATAATACAATATTGAGGAAAACCATTGTACAGGAGGATGTAGGTTGTTAAAGAATACAATGGTTTTACAGAGAAATTGCAAAACTGTGTTTCTTTTTTTTAAATACAAGTGTAAGGATCAGAAATCGACATTACTAACACAGCATGACAAACTCAAACTATTCTTGTTACCTGTGAATTTCCCTGTGTAGAAATTCTACCTGTTTTATACTTCAGAATTTTAAGACAGACTTGAAGGATACTTAATGGAAGAATATAACATCAAAAAATATAATGTAGCATAGGATTGTGGTTAAATTTAAAATGGGGTTTAGAATTACTAGGGGTATTATATCTTGGGAGATCTGAGGAGGGAAGAATGAAGAATGTGGATGTGTTTTATAAAGAATAGGTCTGAAAAGGGAATAGCAAAAATGTGTCACGAAAGAAAAGAAATCCTATAGAAAAACAGGAGGCACTTCCTTAGAGGGGATTAGAACAGAGGATTGTATTGGGACTGTGAAACTTCATTAATGGTATGCTTAGGAACTCCCAGTAGTGGGGCAGTAGTTAAGCTGTGGCTAGGCACAGGCAAACCTAGGAAAATGTTGTGGATGAAAGAGAAGTGTTTCACCATGTTTGTGCATCTTCGGGCAGCTATGTTTTGGATGTAAAAGTTCATATTTTTGTAGTAAGTGATATTGATAATAAAGAATTTATTCCCTGAAATTTTTATTTTTAAGAGTTTCTGTTGATGATTTAATTCTAAATGACTAATTGCACAAAGGGATGTAGGGAAACTGTTAAGGGTAGTGTGGCTGTCTGAATAATGCCTCCAAACGTGTCTACATCATGCAACTATGGATTTAAATTATCCTATCTTGTCACATTGTAAGGTAAAAGGGGCTTTGCAGCTGGGTGTGGTAGCACAGACCTGTAATCCCAGCAACTCAGGAGGCTGAGGCATGAGGATCATCGCAAGTTCAAACCCAGCCTCAGCAGTTTAACAATGCCCTAAGCAACTTAGTGAGGCTCTGTCTCAAACCAAAAATATAAAAGAGGCTGGGAATGTGGCTCACTGGTTAAGCACCCCTGGGTTCAGTCCCCTGTACAAAAAGGACTTTGCAGATGTGATTTAAAAGTGGATTTTGAGTTGGGGAAATTACCCTGGATTATCTGGGTGGGCCCTAAATATAATCATGGAGTTCTCTTAAGAGGAAGGGGAATCTGAGAGAGTGGCAGGGGCTGCACTGACAAAAGCAAGAAGGTGAAGCAATTCTAAGAAGTGTGGGCCAAGTAATTCAGGCAGCGTCTAGAAGCTGGAACAGGCAAGGAAACATGTTCCCTAGAGCCTCAGAGGGATGAAGCCCTGCCCCATCTTTTTAGCCTAGTGAATAGATTTCAGACTTCTGACCTCCATAACCGTGGGAGAATAAGCTTGTGTTGGTTTAAGCTGCAGAATTTGTTCCAGTAGCAATATGAAGTAAATACAGGTAGTCATCTGCAGATAGTGGCCGTCACTGACTTTTACAATGAGCATCTATCGGCTTTTCTTTAACTCTGTGCTTTGCAAATGCCAGATTATAAAAGATTCTCTTTCTGTGCTGTTATGCTCTGTGGGTTGACAAAATCAGTTCTCTAAGGTCGTGAAATTTCAATGTGGACTAGATTTAAGGTCATTTATGCTGCAAAGAGTTTCATTAAAAAATGTTTTCCACATAAATACTCTCATTCAATCTTCTTGAGATTTTATTTTCTTGAACATGAGGAAAATCCAAGGTTATTCTTTTTAATACAGTTGTGAACCATCCATGGTTTGTTATATAAAGCTGAGGTTCTGAACCACCTATACTTTTGTATTCTTGTGTGTGGTGGAAGGTAGGGGTCAGGGAGAAGATGGGAAGCCAGTGTTTTTTCTCCAAATGACCTGTAATGCCCCTACTCAATTTTTAAAATAATCCATCTTTCCCACACTGATTAAAAATGGTATTGAATGTCCACTTTAAAATTGAAACTAGAAAGTGGGGACACAAGGTTGAGAAGCATTATTTAAAAAAGCAATGTCTCATGTAGAAGAATGTAGATGTCTTCTTTTCTCCAGTTTATTTCTACTTAAAACTTAAGTTTAAACATTTTGGCCAGAAAACACTTACAGTCTTCTGTGAAATAAATAACTTACTTGGTAACTCAGAGAAACCACAGACCAAATTACTCTGAAGAACAGGAATACTCTTCTTCAGAAAAACCCACAGGAATTTCTGGAATGAAACTGTGATCTAGTTTATAAAATGGTGTGCCTCTGATGAAATCAGAGAACTTAAAGTCCTGACCTGCAGCAGGAGATACTCTGACCGACACAGGTTACTCTTCCAGAGCAGCTGATAGAGACAGTGTGGAAAACAGGTATAACTCAGGAATTATCCCAAGAGGTCTCTGATCTCAGAGTTCTAAGAATCAGGTTGGGAAAATGGAAATGTACAAAAATAATTACCACACAGTGTGAATAAAACTTTAAAAGAGTGTTGCTCCAGGATCACAGAGCTGTAGTGGTTTCCCTAGGTCTCTCTAGAACACCTGGCTGGGACAGTTACTTGTGTTGGCTGCATCTGTAGGGGACAGTCATCTTAATCAGTAGGGAACATTTACCCCTCCCAACACCTTAATAATCTAGCATTGTTAAATGATGATTTATGGGGTCAATTTAGGGTATAATTAATTAACAGTCTAGGGTCATTGAATTATTTTTTTTCTTGCTTATCTCTACCTGAGATGCATATATTAGAATTGAAAGTAATCATTTGCTTTTTAAAGCTATTCTGTTTATTAAATTTGTGACCTTTACAGTACATGTATGCTAACTGTTAGGGACACAGAAAGCTGAGGGGGAATGAAGACATAAATACCAAAAGGAATTTTCATTTTTTTCAGGGCCATCAGACTCCCCCTGCGAGGAAATTCATGGTTGCATTATATGTCGGAAGTTGCTCCCTTTAGTCAGATAAGGGGAACTTCTAGAAGGCATCTCTTAGCTCTGTTGAATCTCATATGTCTTCAGTTAAAGTATTTACAGTACCGCAACTAACATAAAGAACGAACAAAGGATCTCTGTGTTCTGGTCTCTGTATTCCCATGACTTTTAGATTAGGTGGTCAAGTGCCTTCCTGTAGTCACACAGGAAAAGAAAGCATACTTTTTTCTTCTCTTGGCAGGATCTTAGGTTTGCTTCCAACAGAACTAGACATATTGGCTAATTACTCTCAATAAGGAGTTATGCCAAACTCACTTTTTTTTTTTTTCCTTCAGGGTTGGGGATGCTGGAGATCAAACCCAAGTCCTTGTGTATGTTAGGTGGGCGCTTTACCACTGAACTATACTCCCAGACCCAGTATGTTTATCAGCCAATTTTTGTTAAATATTAATAGAAAAAAAAACTTTTGGAAATATTTTAGAAGTTGTTAATCAGTAAATCAAATCAGGTGTTTTCATGGGATGTTTTAATTCATTCTTCTGCTAGAAAGCCCATAGCATGTAATCTTGCTAGGAAACAACACATATAGTGATACCATACCATAGATTGGGTTCGAATATCCCCTAAAGGACCATGTGCCGGTTGGCACTCCTGGGAGGTAGAGATACTTTTGAGAGGTAGGGCTAACGGGAGATCCACAGGCCATTGGGGGTATGCCTTTGAAGGGAATGGGTGGGACCCTAAACTCTTCCTCCTCTTCTCTTTTGCTCCCTAGCCATGAGGTGAACAGTTTTGCTCTGCCGTATGCTTCTGCCGTGATATGCTGCCTTGCCACGGGCCCAAAGTAATATGGGGCCAACTAACTGTGGACTAGAACCTCTAAAATTGTTACCCGTAAAGAACCTTTTCTTTTTATGACTATCACAGATATTTTATAGTGACAGCTGACTAGCACATACCACATCAAGGTTTTCTAGATTTGATATCAATGACCATAATTTTTCCCTGAAAATCTATGTTGTGGTCACTTCTTTCCACAGGGGCATTTCATTTAAATATGTGTTTATACACTTGAGACTTCTCTGGAAAACTTTCTGAAGCTGTCTAAAACCCAGCTCCAAGCAAGTAGTTATCTGAGAAAAACACACTTCAGGGTCGTGGATTTTCATCTCAATATTTCATTTTGTCACCTCCATGCCAGAAATCTAACCCAACAAGGGACCCAGAATGCCTCACTCCAGGCTCCTCGGTGGTTTCAGTCTGGAGCAGTCTGCTCTCCAACTGTTGTCAGAAACGGGGCTGATGCATTTGATATTTTAAAAGCATTGTTTAAGTCAGTGGTTCCCAGATGTGAGTAACTGTCAACATTGCCTGAAAAGCTGTTTGCAACTTGAATCTGATTCAGCAGATATAGGGCCTTGGAATCGGTATTGTAAAAACTCCTCAAATGATCTCATCCTTAGACAGCTTTGTAAAACTTCCATTCAGGGTCTTATAAAAGTGTCGTGCTAGTTACTTTATGTAACAGTGCACACAAAATGATTTCCTTCTAGTTGAGTCCAAACTAAGAGTTTGTTCTTACAGATCATCATGTTTCCTTTTCTTATATAATGACAGTTGGGTAATTCATCACGTCCCCTCCCCCCTACTTCGGGTTCCAGGAGGTTCAGAAATAGGTTTCACTTAGACTTCATGCAGTATCTGTTCTTAGCCTGGGATTTTTATATTTTTGCTTATCCTAATTACATTGTACTTGCTCTTTACTGTCAGATTAAGAATTTTATCATATTCAAATCCTTTGATTTGCTGTTGCAATGGCACATGCCTATACATATGCCTTACTTTAAGAAGAGTTTAGTGAGTCCCCTGAAGATCGAGAGGATTGGGGCCAGGGGTGCAGCTCAGTGTCAGAGCACCTGCTCAGCATATGCAAGGCCCTGGGTTCAATCCCCAGCACTTAAAAAAAAAATTGAGAGGATTAAGCAAGATAAATTAGAAACATGTGAGAAAAAAAATAAAAGGCAAGCCAATAGGAGCGTGGTTGGCATAAGAACGCCATGTCATCTGTAATCCCTGCGACTCAGGAGGCTGAGGCAGGAGGACTGCAAATTCAAGGCCAACTTGGGCAACATAGTGATACCCTACCTCAAAACAAAACCAAGAACTTTTGGTTTTACTGTTATCTATTTCAGATTCTTTTTGAAAGTAGGTCATGTTATAAATAATAAGGCCTACACAGCACCCGTTCAAAGACTCAGAAGATGAAATCATCATATTTTTGGTGTCCTTTGACTGTGGCTTCTATGCCAGAGGCCTGGCATATGGGACTGAAGTTATGCCTGCAGAATTATTTTGATTGAACTAATGATAAAACATTTTCAGACTTTTAAGTCAAAATGCATAACTGCAAATTCCTGTAATGAGGTTGCACATTATTTCTCATAGAAATATGAGAATAGCTTGAAAACTAAAAAATGCCCGTGGTTTCTAATATACCTGATATGTAAAGGTAGATTTGTTAAATACTTGTACATATGCCTGTTTTTAAAAGGGTTTAATTACACCTAAAGATTGAAAGGATTACAACTGGGGTAGTGGCAGAGCACTCTTAGCCTGTTCAAGGCTCTAGGTTCAATCCCTAGCACCAAAAAAAATGAGAGAATTTAGCAAGATAAATTAGAAATGAGTGAGGGAAGAAAAAAGGCAAAGCAATAGGCATGTGGTTGGCGTAAGAATGCCGTGTCATCTTGCGGAGATGGGCCAGAATCTTAACTTTCTAGCAGCCTACATAAAAAGAAAAATTCTCTGCTCAGAGAAGCAAGAAGTACTTGTGATAACAATTCTAGGAAGATTTCTATTTCCTGCGGGCTCTCATGGAGAAAACATTTTGAAGCATGTCGTCTTCCACCATGCAATATTAGTAAATTACAATGCAGTTCAGATTTTTGTATGACCATTTCCTGTCCCATGTGTGGAAGAGAGGGTTGGGGTGAGAAGAAGGGATCACTCTCCCTGTAGCCAACAGAACAAGCGTTGTGGAATGGAAGGACTCCCCTTTGGTAAGATAGTTAAAAGAAATAGGTTTTCTATATTTAGAGTGACATTTACCAGATCTTTGTCTTATCTCATTTGACTAGTATTGCTGCTACTTTATAGGGTATCTTTCTGTCACTTAGAACAAAGGGCTTAATTGTCTGTACTTCTGCCCTTAAGTCCCCTACCCCTGCCTTGAACCTGCCCCTCCTGCCAAGCTCTTGAACCCAGGATCTTGCATATTCTAGGCAAGCACTCTACTAACTGAGCTACATCCCCAGCCCTTCAACTCTCTTTCTTATCCCAGGGTTCCTTTATGCAGTGCACATTCTACCTAAAAGTATATAGAGACCATGAAAATGACCTGGACAGAAGTTTCAATTAGGCAGCTTGGGTAGCCAGCTAAGTAGCTTTATGGTTTGCACTACATTTTTTCAACAATTGGAACTTTACCCAGCACTTCTAAAATTCATGTACATATAGAATCACCTGAGTTTCTCAGAAGTGGAGATTTTTGGACCCCACGACTTCAGATTCTAATATTGTAAATCAAGAGTTGAAACCCAGGAAACAAGGAGCATAGGAATTTAATTTGAGAAAAGCTAGCTTAAAGGTAAGTAGTACAAGTTTAACACTCCACAAACCACTGTCATTGTGTTAAAATCATAATCAGGCAAACTGATCTTCCTTTGCCTCAATTTCTTTACTTGTAAAGCAAAAAATTAAAAAAATTTAAAGCACAGGACCATCTTAAGCATCAAATAAGATAGGATGTCCTGCCACAGTACCTAAATGCCAATTATAAAAACAAAAACTGCTAAGTATTATTGCTATCACAATATACTTTCAAAGCTGGACTCAGGTTAGGACCAACCCTTTGGAATGTTTTTCTAAAGTTACCTACAGCACTTATTATTCATTTATGGTATTCGTACCTCCACCCAGGGTTTAAAAGTGTTTGCCATTAGAGTTCCTGTGCACTCTTGCTTGTGTTGTTGAAGTCCTTAGATATAGAGTCATCACCCCCTTTTGCCTTTGACTACAGTTTTGAAAGTTCCTCTTCATTCCTTACCATACAATTGTGGAAACTGAACTCAAAGCCCAAGCCCCTTTACAAATAATTTCTGGATAAACAATTTGAAAACTGGGGCTGGAGTGGTGGCTCAGCAGTTACGGCACTTGCCCGGCATGTGTGAGTACACAAGCTCAAACCCCAGCACCACGTACACAACAATGTCTCAGAGCAACAAAAGTCACATGAAAAACTGGACAAAAATTGTTTCTCTCTTTCTCTCTCACTGTCCCTCTCTCTTAAAAACAAAAAAACAAACAACAACAACAAAAAAACAATTTGAAAACTGCTTGCTTGATAAAATTGGAGGATCCTGGGCAGGGGAATACCTGCCAGCCCATTTTGAATGAACTGAATTTAAGACAAAAGGAAAAATTTAGGTGTAATCTCAGAAAATCACATGATTGAGTAATGAACTTAAACACTGTTAATCAGAGGAATAAGAAAAGAAGACTGCAGGGCATCTTAGCACTGTATGAAATGGAAAGAGATATGAATTATTTTTTAAAATATGTATATTTTTATTTAATGATTTTATCTCAGAGAAGGCTTTTGAAGGAATTACAAATTCAACCTGACTCACTCAAAGTAAAAGATGCTGTTTTAGACATTTGATATGTACAAAAAGTTTTTTTAAAACAGTATCATGAGCCTTTTTTTTTTAAGAGAGAGGGACAGTGAGAGAAAGAGAATCAATTTTATTTAGTTTTTCATGTGTCTTTTACTGCTCTGACACCTCATCGCATACGTGGTGCTGAGGTTTGAACCTGCGTCCTTGCGCATGCCAGGAAAGCCCCATAACCTCCGAGCCACCACTCCAGCCCCCCAAAGGGTTTATGAAGGAGGTAAAATTCCAAGAAGTTTCTGAAAATAAAAATATCTGGGTCCAGCATTTTCTAGTTCTTTTTTTCTCTTTTCCTCTCCATTTTTACTCACATTCTTTTCCAGTACATGTTCTTCCCCGGTTTAGAAAGTATGTATATGATTTCACTCTCAACTGCACTGTTTCTGACTCAGTGTACAATATTGTGGTAAAGGCTTCAACATCAGAAATAATGACCGGAGAAGGAATACAAAAGAGGGTCCACACTGACACATTTTACATAAAAATTAGCTACAAAAACATTTATGAAAATGACACACATTCACTAAAATAGTGTTAAAAATCAAAGTCCTCCATTACTCCTCCTCCCCCATTCTCCTTTTACTTTTTCTCTTTTTTTTTTGATGCTGTAATAATTTGTAAGCAGGTGCACTTTTTGTGCATCTTATCCTTTTTTGGTGAAGAATCTAGGTCTCATCTTTGTACTAATAGATTCTGAGGGAGTAGAGTAGTCCTTCCCAAAAAGAAAGATGATCTGGAGAAACAGCTCTTACCTTCCCTCGCACACTTAGAGCTGCCCGATAGCTGTGGGCACCTGTGTCTGGGGAAAGAATCATGGCAATGTTGGGGATGTGGATTTCAAAGACTCTCAAAGGGGATTGGACTACCCTGTGCCCTGACGAGTCTTTTGGACCCTGACCTCTACTTTGTCAGACCCCAGCGTAAACTTTCCTTAACATTTGCTTAGATAATAAGACTGTAACACAGGCAGGCTCCTCATCATCAGTGGCAAGCAGTTGTTTAGCAACAGCTATGTAGAATAATGGGAAGTGACAAAGTCACAGGCCTATTGGACCTTACTGGGAAAAAAGGATATGTGCATTGACCTGTACACATGAATTAATGGTAGCCCAAGTCTAGAAGGCAGCATATTGCTGCAGGTATTCAGAAACTAGAGTAATTTCTACAAGCTGTGATGATTTTCCCCTAATTGTTACACATTTAATGTAAATTTTAATTGAAATACTATGAAATAAAATGTCTAGCAATCTTACTTCATATGCAGAATTTGAAATTATGCACCAAAGGAAAAAGCACAAGGATTAGGTAATTTCAAAGCCTGTCTGTACAACTGTTTCTGTTATTGCCACATGATAGCTTCACTATAGGTAAAAGAGAAATACCCAATGGCCTTTGTTAGTCTTCTGGGAAAATAGGCTCTGAAATTGGGAGCACTATGGCTAAAAAGTGCTCCTCAGGAATGCACTTCTCTGTTAAATGCATTGCCCTTGTGTCTGAAGCCTTTGATGTTTTTTAGGACAATGCACTAATTATTCTGTGTTATCTTCTTCTTTTGGAGGAAGCACAACGATTATAATGCAACAGAAGAAATTTTTCTGTGGATGAAATGGAGATATATTGTGAAATGTAAACATCATGTATGAAAGCCGAATTCCCAGAATCTTGACAGAAACAAGAGACCATGGGTTGTGGACTATAACTCATAGTCACATCCTGTCAATGAGGTCAATGCAAAAATTGAAAACAGAGCCCCACGCCAATAAGACTGTTGCTAAGACTTTGCAGGATTTTCAAGAAAGTGGTTAGGGTTAGGGATGTAGCTTAGTGGTAAAGTACTTGCCTAGTGTGCACTAGGCCCTGGATTTGGTCCTCAAAATCACAAGCCAGAGGGGCATCAGTAGTTCAGAATGATAGCTCGTCCTACTCAGAATCATGAAGAAATGCATTCACTCCAACCACTGTCTTTTTATTAAGAGAATCCTGGTTCACATAGTGAAGCTAATTTGACCTGAATGCTAAATCAGTTCTGATTCAAACAGTGACTTTGACAATTTTTCCTGAATTAAGATTCTTGGAATCCACGTAAGTGCTGAGGTTAGTTTAGGTTTGTCAGAGAGTGCCCACCCAACAGTAATTTTTAGACTGATTCAAGCCCCTTGATGAATGGATATTGGAGGATGAATGAGAAAGAGGAATCCATTAGGCAGCTTGTAATGGAGGAAGAGAGCAGAGGCGATTGCTACGCTTTTGACAGACTGCAACATGTAAATTACAAACGATGTGCAGATTTGTACCAATTACTTGATTCAAGAGCTCAAAACGGGTGTGAAGCACAGAACGCGGTATTCATAATGGGAGCAAGGCCTTCACTTTTCAGGATGATTATTCCTCCGGGATGGAGAGCAAGTTAGGCCCCAGAGCGTAAGAGTTTTCAGTGAAATGCCAAGGCAGTTGACTGCTTTTCCTTTTCTATTCTCCACTACCTTGCAGACCAGATGACGTGCTCCTGCATCGCACGCATGATGAGATTGTTCTCCTGCACTGCTTCCTCTGGCCCCTGGTGACATTTGTGGTAGGCGTTCTCATTGTGGTCCTGACCATCTGTGCCAAGAGCCTGGCAGTCAAGGCAGAAGCCATGAAGAAGCGCAAGTTCTCCTAAAGGGGGTAGCCTTGCGGGGAGCAGAGCACAGAAGCTGCACGCCTGGGCACACGTCCACCTGCAGAGCCCGTGTTTCCTGGAGCTAGAGAAGGAAAGGGCTGCGACAGGTCTCCGAGAGCCTCCTTCCTCAGTGGCAGCAGAAACAGGCACAATTGGAAGAACTGGAACCTCATAGCTTATATTCCATGTGTCGTAGCAATGGCTAAAGGGACCAGCTCTTTAGCTGTATGGAATAACTGTTTCAGAAAACCCTATAAGAAGTTGATTTTCTTTGGAAAGTAACAGTACGTTATTTGTATAGTGTAGTATACAAACCATTATGATTTATGCTACTTAAGGTTATTAAAATAGAGTGGTCTGTGTTCTTTTCTATTTCCTTTTTTTATGCTTAGAACACCAAGGTTAAGAAAAAGGGTTTTCTGGTTTTCGTTTGACTCTGCTAAGTTTAACTTTTACTTGACAGTAAGGATTCCTGCAGAACCTTGACCATATTGTATAACCTTCAGTTTCCACAATTAAAAAGTATCTTTTGATTCCTCCTTGAAAAATGAATTGTGCGCTGGTGACTCAGTCTCCGGTCATTTCTGTGTCTCTTTCCCCCCAAAGATTGGGGAAAACATATCCTCCACCACCTGCCTTTTCTTACCCATTGTTTTTTGCTGACTACTTCTTTTTAAAAAAAAAAAATTTTATCTTTTCATCTGACCTCTGTTTCTCTGACACTTAGTTGTGTATGTGGTGCTGGGATTTGAACCCAGGTCCTCGGGCACACCAGGCAAGCACTTCAACCGCTGAGCCAATGCTCCAGCCTGGATTACTTCTGAAGAGAATGAGAAGATTCTGAAGAAGGCTAAGAACACAATAACACATTGTTATTTCTGATGAATTTTTTAAATCTCTATGCACTAGAATATACATGATGGGAAGGGCACTCTTCAGTTTGTAATTAAAAGCTGTTTTCTGTTTTCATTTTTTAGGTCAGAAAACAATTCAAAGTCCCATTCAAGCATTTTGTTTTTCTTTGCTTTGTCCTTGCCTTGATGTTCTGGGTGTTAATATGGGGAAAAATGCCACAGTTGATCAGTTTACTTACACAAACCTAGAGATGAAACCCAGCTCCCACAGCTGCCACTGAGCTTTCTGTGCCTTGATCAGAAGGTCATCAGGGAGATCATGCTTCTTTGCACCAGTTCATAAACTCAGATTCCAAATATCAATCACAGGTCTCAGCAAATATCTAATGTACCCTGTTTATTTACCACCTAGAACCAAACTCTGTTTAGATGAGATGTAGATTTTTAATGGAGGAACCACTGACAATCTAATAGTTCTTTCTGCTTCTTTTCCATGTTCTTCAGACATGCTTCTATTAGAATAAAAGCAAATTAGAATTTAAGGACACATTCCCCTCACTTATTTCCACGGTGTTCTAAAAAAGATATGACTTGGTGGGAATGATTGTTTCCTGACTTTTAGTCCATATACAAATGTTTATTTTAGAATGTAAGTTTTTGAGAGCATTATGATTCTCTAGGAAAGAATGATGGACAAACACATCACTTTTTTCTAATTCAAGTGCTAGAGCTTTTGCTGTGAACAGGGCCTTGAACACACTATTTATGACATCCTTTGAGGTAGCTACAGTGCCTTGACTTCAATCCCAGTTTCTGTTGCTGTGTCCCTGTTGTCTTAGCAACACAGTGACTATTCTGAAGCAGAGTAACACGAAACTGGAAATCAAAGAAAATCATCATCTTTGCTTGGTGTGGGGGGAGATGAAGTCTACTTTTTCCATTTTATCTTTATCCAGTTGTCCATGATTAATTGATTACAGAGAGCAGTTAAAATTTAACAGTGCAGAAACATGTGTATTCTTGTAGAAAAGGAAAGTTGATACATATCAATCTGAGTTTTCATTTGTCAATTTTATATTCATGGCTTATATTAATTAAATGCTTCCTTTTAGGGCCAAAGACTATGTGCAACTGTATTCTGTGGGTTGGTTTTTGGGAAAGAGGAGATGCATGCTGAATCCATGAGGTGTCTTAAGTAGCTTTAGGAACTTACTGCTTATAGCCAGTTAAATTTGAAGCTCCTTATGTATACTTGTAAAAGGTTAAACCCAAGGGAGCAAGGAGAGGACCTTATAAAGTCATAAAATGTAAAGAAGCTTAATTTTTTAATATTTTCACTCTCTTTTTGTGTAGATCAGAAAGCGGACCCAGCTGCTATAACAAAGAGGTCGCAAAATATGATGGCTCATGTAGGATAGAAGTTTGTTTCCTCCTCCTGCAACAATCCAGTAGTGAGCGAGTTGAGAGCAGGCCTGCCAGCTCTGTTTCACAAGGCAATCAAGGGATTCAGGATTCATCTACCTGTTCTTCTCTCATCACCAAGGGAGTTGTTCATTCCATGGTCAGACAAACCTCAGGGTAGTGCATCTACTTTCCAACCTGGAAAAGAAAGGAAGTTGGGAGCAAGCTGTTTCCTTTAAAGGAAGTTTACCTATCACTTGTGCCCAAATATGTTCATCATTACTTATTACAGAGCTGACCTTAACTTCAGGAAGGCTGGGGGTTTCCAGCTAGACACCTACCCGGGGAAAAAAGGTTCTATTTCTAAAAGGAAAAAAAGGGGAGACTGAACACTAGACTAACAGACAAGAAAGGTGGACAGCAGTCAGTGGCCCACGCCATGATGAAAATCTGCTGAGCCAGCATGGCAAAGACCCGCCTCGTCCTGCCAGGAGGTCAGATCCTCCTTGGCTAAACTGTGGGTCTGCTTTCTGGGAGAAACTCCCTTATCCATTGTCCTGTGTATCCCCTTCCTTTGAACCCTCGGAATGTTTGCTAATCAGCTCCCAGGGTCACATCTGAAAGATTCAAGGGGCATGGCAGCTTTAGCAGCCCCCTTTCTGCTGGCACAGATTTGTGGACCCAGATTGCCTTGGGCACTAAACAAACAGGCTCTTATAGGCGAGGATTATAGATCACAGACTGTCAGAAAGAGTTCAACTCCATTTTTAATGTTTGCTGACTGCTTTTACGCTTCAACATTCCCCTTTCCCCTTGTGTTCCGCATCTGGGCAAGCAGATGGAGTCCTGTGGGTCCAGCAGTAAGTTCAAATCACCCAATCCCTGGCCTGCTTGTAGGAACCTTCCCTCCAGCCTCAGACCCCGAGAATAATGAAAGTAAGCCAGTTCAACCATTTCCGGACCCGCTTGGGAGCCTGCTCTGTCTCCCTGGAAAGTCTGTGTATGTGAGTAATAAACCCTTTCATACCCTCTTGGGGTGTGTGTGTGTGATATTATGGGTCTCAACATCTGAACTGAGTTCATAACACCTTACAGTGAATTTTGGGAGGTGGTGGTGATGAGGTTTCATTTGGTATTTTAAGGCTGATCACAACGTTGATGGTATTTCATCAAAAACAGTTTTCCAATCCATTTGCTTTCAGTTATTTCATATGAAAGTAACTATAGCCAGAGCTACTCTGATTATAGTTATCAAGCCAGCCTTCACTGTGCTTGGCCTGTACCTCTGTCCCTGAGTTTGACAGCAGCCACCTTGAAGCCTCTTGGACAATGAGTGCAAACACAACACTTTTCACCTAGTATTTTATGCTGAGCCGATTCTCATTATCTGGTCAGTAATAATGGAAGATTCTTGAGAAAAACTCTGAATAATAATCACATGTCCTGCTGTTTGGACTTCAGGCCGAGGCACGGCTTCTGCAAAAAGCTGTGTTACCTATTTGCAAGCTGTTTTTATTTATTTAGTCTCATTTTAACTACTTTGCATACTGTCATTGTGCTTTGGATATGATTTACCTACCAGAGGTTCACGTACTGGAGACTTGATCTCCAATGTGAGACAGTGTTGAGTTAGTGGGACCCTTCTGTTTTCCAGGAAAATTTAACAGTTTTATTTATAATGGTTATGAAGTTGAACTGCTAAAAATGGTTCACTGAAACATTTTGACCTGTATTAGTGCTTTACATCCCTGAATTTATATTAACAATTTGTCCCCAATTTCTCCACTTGCCATCTTGTATTTGGGTACCATTTAATCCTGTGGGGGGAATAATCTAACATTCAGAACTACAAATAACAAGAAGGGAAAAAAATATTTTTGAGAATGAAATTCTCAAAAATTTGAGAATGGAATTCCTAAGTAGGTTCTCCACATATGCAGCGTGCTAGCTGGATGTCTTTTGGCATAATTGTTACATGTTTGGTGTGGACAGCACAGAGGTTGATGTCTTTAAAAAGACCAAACAGGCCTTACTTGCCTCCTGCAGAGCACCACTGTGCTCTGGAAGCACAGCTCTGTTTTGAAGTCCTGAGCAATTTCTTGCACCAGATGCTGGAAGAGGAGTTTTCAAATCAGAAGTTCAGTGGATTTCTGATAACATCTGTTTTCACAGAAAGCCACAGTTCCAGGCCTGTAACGACGTTTCTTCACCCCTCCAGTAGAGGGCGCACTGTTGGAAGTATCTTGTAGCTAGCTGTTTTACTGGGTGCTTTACCGCTGGTGGATTTGCCAGCAGTCTGCTTTGTATAAGCTATGGTAAAAAGACCTTCTTAGTCACTGATGTCATCTTTGGCTGGAGCTCAGTGAGCCAGAGGTGGCGCTGGTGTTAGTGACGGCCTGAATTAGTGGAACCTTTAGCAGGTGAGCTCATGGTTGCGCAGTCCTCAGAAGGGCTTCCTGGGGGTCTCAGGGGGGTGGAGTAGTTCCCACAAGAGTGCTCACTCCTTCCATATGTTCTCCATCACTGTGATGCCATCAGCCATGAGGCCCTCTCCAGATCTGAGGAGTCATGCTCTGAAGCTAAAAAAACTGTGAGCTAAAAACTTCTTTATTTTATACCTTACCACCCTTAAGTATTTTGTTATAGCTACACAAAACCACTAGAAAATTACCTTAAACAACCGCAGATACATGATCACCACTGCTTTTTTCTAGCCACTTTCCCACAGTTAGTGTGCCTTCCCAGCTGTTGTTGGTGACACTTTTACCTAATGGTTTGTTAAAACATAACAAAAAGTCTCTAGTTTTCCATCCTGCAAAGTCTGTTCCCTCACTGCCTGCTGCCTTTCCACAGCCAGTTAGCTTAGACTTTTTTGTTATGAGAGCACTTTTCCATTGCTAGGTCTTAGTAGAGCTGCATAACAAAATGCTGAAAGACTGGGTGATCTGAAGAACAGAAATTTATTCTCTCACAGTTCTGGAAGCTAGAAGTCCAAGATCAGCATATCAGCAGTTTGGATTTCTCCAGAAGCCATCTGCAAGCCACCTTCTCACTGTTCTCAGGTGGCACATTTCTGCTATTTCTTGGTTCTTGTAAGAACATTAGTCCTGTGGGATTAGAAAATCAACCTTACCACCTCATTTAACCTTAATTACCTCTTTAAAAGCTGTATCTCCAAATGCACCTTGGGCTTTGACCTATGAACTTTGGTGGGCACAAAATTTCATCCATAACATGCTAGTGCCAAATTCGAAACTATGAGGGTGTAAATCAAGCCAACTTAGAGAGATAGCCCAGAACAGAGTAGTTTGCACAGGACATTTTCTGTCATGTAGCCAGGCAGAAATAGTCCATGGAGCCATTCAGGGATTTGCTCCTGCCCTTCCCGTAGTGTCCTTTTCAGGACAGTGAGCACAGGAGATGGGGGGAAAAGAAGTAAAGGGCAAGCATATATATTTCAAGGAAGTGAGACAGAAGTTGTACACTTCAATTCTGTTTAAATCCCTTTGGCAGGAAATGGGACTCTTGCTGAGCAGCAGGGTCTTCTAAAGCTTGGGACATGGATTCTACTATTCAAATGAAATAAAGGAGGATGGATGAGAAGGAAAACGGTCAGTTCCGTACTACAAGCCTCTTGAACTCTGTACATATGGACATAAACTGTGTTGGGTGTGAGAAGAGAATTAGTCCTGAAAAGACTGACTGGTTTTTGAAATTGAGATGATTCTTTTCATTATTTCATCATCCTACAATTAAAATTTAATCACATTAATTTTTGTGATTGAAATTGAATTAATCACAATTTTCTTTAAAACCCGTAAAAATTGGAAAGAGAGAAATTTTGTTCTTCTAGCAGTGCTGGAACAAGATATTTCAGGAAGGTAAGGGGACAGGGTTGCATTAGGCAGGATGTTGCATAGAAGGGACAGCCAATAGCACTTGGAATACTTAAAGAATATGTACAGTAAAATCTGTAAGCTTTTGTTCCTTTACCCCTTTTGGTACCAGGATTGAACCTAGGGACATTTAGTCACTGAGCCTCATCCACAGTCCTTTTAATTTTTTATTTTGAGACAGGGTCTCGCTAAGTTGCTTAGGGCCTCACTAAGTTGCGGAGGCTGATGATGAACTTGCCATCCTCCTGTCTCAGCCTCCTGAGCTGTTGGGATTACAGGCAGGATCCACTGTACCCAGCTATAAGCTTTTTTAAAATAAAATAAGAATATCTGTCTCTTCACATGCATTGCAATTGTAAGAAAATACTATATTTCCTAGAATGTAGAAACTTCTACAATTGGAAGAAAGAAAAAATATTCAGAATGATATATACGGTCTCAGAAAAGAGAACAGGGATGTGCTAGTTTATCAGGATGGATGCGACTTCATATATGGAATTATCTAAATAAAAGAGAAACAGAAGAGGAAATTTGAAGTCAAACAGCTTGAGACTGAATCTTGCCTCTCCGTCTTGCCAGCTGTGTAATCTTGGGTGAATGAGCTAATTTCCACGGTTATCTCAACTATAAAATGAGGCTGATGCTCATATCAATGATGTACCATATCTTTGGGAGGATTACAGGAGGCAGTGTAGGTGATATGCTCAGCACAGTGTCTGATCCATAAACACAATGACGATGATGATGGTGGTGGTGGTGGTGATGGTGTTGCGATAGCATTATTTCAGTAAAAAGGAAGAAATGGTCTCAAAACAAATGTTTCCTAAATCTGGTTTCATTAATTAAATACTTCTTACTTAGTCACTACCAGTCCAAGGTAAGATAAATACTAGGGTTTTGCTTTTGTGAAGTTCTATCCTGGCTTGTTTTTATTTCCTGAACTCTAATAAAAAAAAAAAAATCACCTTTGCAGTCCTTGTCCATTTAAAAAAGGCAAGATTCTTCTGAAATCTCTACATTTTATTCTGTCTTAGTACACTGCTGTTTTGAAATGTTTCACATCATAAGACTTTGCATTTTCCAACATTATTAAAAGATGTGTCTCCTCTTTGATGCAAAGCAATTACAGGAATTCTTTCTTTTCTCAGAGACAAAAATCCAAAGAACATGTTTCTCTTTGTCCATCTTTGTACAAATTGAATTGAAAATGTCTGGGGTACTTTTTGCATGATTAATGCATCCTCTTAAAAGAGGCAGCGTTTCTATGTCCCAAAGTTTGGAATATATAAAATTTATTCTGTATCTCATTAGCAAGTCTCTGACCCAGAGTAACTTTTACAAAGTCCTTTTCCTCTGTGCTTCCTAAATGACAACTAATGAGGTTGAAGAATGTCACCGTGTGAGCTCCATAGGTCTGGCAGGTGGAAAAAGATCCAATTAGGGCCTGAATTTCCAAATGACATCTAGAAGTGATGAGAAATTCAAACAAGACCACCCTGAGTCCGTGGAGGAACTGGAGATGTTTGAAGTTTGAAAGAAATGCTTTTAGTCTTGCAAAAGTCAGTGATGTTAAAGGTCAGATGTGAAACTACCTCCCAGAGTTCTAGCTTCCATGGTAGTGGCAATGTATACAGTTAATGAGGTAAAATCAAGAAAAGAAAGATACACCTTGATGTCAGGAGATGTGCCTGGCTAAATGCCAGTTCTTGTTCATAGCAAGTAACGGCATCCAGTCTTTCAAAGTCACTGCGAAAGGCATTGCACACAACACTCCACGTCATGAATCTAATTGTTTCTGCTTTGCCCACTTCTACAAGTGTCTGTAATTCACAGAACAGTGCAAGGGTTGCCTTTGGGCACGTGTCCCATTTAGCAGACAGCAGTTCTTGAACTTGCATCTCTACTTCAAGCTTAGGATGGCTGGGTGGGTGCAGCCACTGTAGGAGGTCATCTGTTCCCCATTATAAAGTAGCAAGGGGAAGATTCCTGGTGGAAATATGACAATAGTTTCTGAGTCTGAGGTTGAGATCAGATCAGGGCACTGCTTAGTGTTGATCTTAAACCTGACCCACCTGCTGACTCTTTCCCAGTAATAACACACACATTTACTCTTCTATATAAAATCAGGGCCTAAAATCAAGCTTTGTCGTGATGGCAGTAGGGGGTGGGGGAGATCTGGAATAGACAGGCCATGTGAAAGTGAGGGAGGGGTCTTTGATTGGCATGATGTTTATGTGTTTCTCAGGTTGTCTTCCTGAAAGCACATACATAGCTGTTTTTTTCACCATGGGCTACAGAATACAGCCAAAGAAACTTTTACTGACTTATTGTGGGGTGCTTAGTAATATCTAGGTGCAGCATTGTCTGATTAACATTAGATGCATTTCTTCTCTACACACTCTCTCCGAGTGGTTGCATCATCCCCTGGCTTCACCTGTGACCTCGGATGGGCGCCCCAGGTTGATTAGCTCCTGCTCTTTTAGTCAGCGTTTTCACTGCTGCAAACAAAAGACCTGATGAGAACAATTTTAGAGGAAGAAAAGCGTATTTGGGGGCTCACAGTTTCAGAGGTCTCAGTCCACACATACCTGGTTCCCCTGCTCTGGGTCCAAGGTATGGCAGTACATCATGGAGGAAGAGTATGGCACAGGAAAGCAGCTTAGCACAGGGCACCAACTAGGAGAAAGAGAGAGAGAGAGAGAGAGAGAGAGAGAGAGAGAGTGTTCCCCTCACTGTGGATAAATATAAGCACACCCCATCAACCCACCTCTTGCAGTTACACCCTACCTGCCTATAGTTAGCTCCCAGTTAATCCCTATCAGGAGATTCATGCTCTGATTAGGACAAGGCTTTCATAACCCAATCATTTCACCTCTAAACTTTCTTGGACTGTCTCACACATGAGCTTTTGGGGATACCTCATATCTAAACCATAGCACCTTCCTTCTCCTATTCTAAGCTCTGGATGAATGTGGAAATATCTCTGTTGCATTCTTTTTTTTTTCCTAAGAGAGAGAGAATCAGTCTTTTCTAGTCTTTCATGTGATCTTCATTGCTCCGACACTCCACTGTGTACGTGGTGCTGGGGTTCGAACTCGAATCCTTGCGTATGCCAGGCAAGCACTGCAACCGCTGAGCCACTGCTCCAGCACCTCTCTGTTGCATTCTTAGGTCTGTGTCTCAAACTTATTGATGGACAGATAATGCAATGACAATAAAAAAAGGAACCACGTACATAGGAAACAATCACTTACTACCTCAGATAATTGTCCTTCAGAAAAGTTTGTGAAATATGTCAAATCATATAAGCCCTTTCCCATGATCTCAACATTTGTGTCACACCGTGAGGCCAAGTGCTCTCTTCTTTTCAGGGCCTGGGCTCAAGTCCCACGGCTTGAACTTTTCTTCTCATATGTGCACAGGTGGTTCTTCTCACCCATCAGTTTGAGCTTAAATAGGGATTCTTCCCAGAAACATTTCTTAACCATCCACGCAAGTAGATTCATCTTATCCTCCCAGTTCTATTTTTTTTTTTAATCTTTCTTCTCTCCTCTCTCACTAGATTGTAAGATCCATGAAGGTCGAACAATGTTGTTGGATCTTTTACCATTTTTTTTGTACCAGGGATTGAACCCCCTGGGGCACTTAACCACTGAGAACATCCCAAGCCCTTTCTCAGTTTTTATTTTGAGACAGGATCACTCTAAGTTTCATAGGTCCTTGCCAAGTTGCTGAGGGTACCCTTGAACTTGTAATCCTTCTATTTCAACCTCTCAAACAGCTGGTATGGTGTTTTGTTTTTGTACCACTGGTATAATGCCATATTTAGGAAAAACGAATGAATGGATACTCCACACATCCATTGTGCCCTTTACACATGTGGTTTCCTATATTCTTCTTTGTCTTGGGAATTTTTGTACTGCTTTCAAGGCTCAATCTCTTCCCTCCCTCCAGCTCTCAAGAATTAATCACTTCCTCCTCTGTGATCCCATAAAAATGTGTACGTATTTCTCTTATTTTAAGAATTTAGCACGTGGGGCTGGAGCGGTAGCTCAGCGGTTACGGTGCTTGCCTGGCATCCCAAGGACGTGGGTTCAAACCCCAGCACCACATACACGATGAAGTATCAGAGCAAGGAAAGCCACATGGAAAACTAAATAAAACTGATTCTTTCTATTTCTCTCTCTCACCGTCCCTCTCTCTTTAAAAAAAAAGAAAGAAAGAATTTAGCATATTTTGTAAGAATTTTACATGTGCTAAATCCCTGTTAATCCAGTGATTTTTCAATATCTCCTCATCTTTGTCAGACAAGAAGCACCTCTTGCTTAGCTTTTTATCCATAAAGACAATAGTAATAAATAACGAATCCCACTAACTCTTTTAAAGTGCTTTCTTTGTGCATCTGAGCTCTTTATCTAACATTATTCTAAGTTTTTCTTCATACCTTGGCACAGCAAGGCACTTAGCATAGCACCTGGGACAAATATAACCCTTGAAAAAATATAAATTAATAAATAATAAAGATATATTGCAATCTTAGCCTTTAAAAGTTATAGTGAAAATAAGCAAATATTTTATATTTAAATATTACATATAACTCATCAAACAAGGAAGAGCAGAAAGATCAGTCTGCCAACAAATTATCCAAAAAAAGTCAGCAACTTAAAACAGAAAACATTAACTACTTCACACAAAATCTGAATCAGGAAGCCAGGAATCAGAAGTAGCTTAGCTGAAGCTGTAGACTTATTTTGCTTACTTATTTATTATTATTATTACTATTGTTATTTTTGTGGTTCTACCCATCAAACCCAGGACCACGTGCATGCTAGCGCTCTACCACTGAGCTACAACCTCGCTGTAATTTTAAATTATTCTTGTGGAACTTATGCCACTTAGATAAATCCATCAATTGAATAGTAGAATAAAGAAGCAGGAGTCCAACTGAATTATAATGGGAAAATTTTGATAAGGATACAGTTGTTCACTTGACAGGCATTTCAGAACAAAAGTGAGCGAAGTCCAATTGTCTTCACGTTTTGATTGGCATGAAGGCACTTTCAAAAGAAGTCTTTGGCGACTTCAGGGCAAGACTTTAGATAGCTTTCAAGAGTAGACTCTGAAGGATCTGTGACCCTTGCTCTTTCCCCCCCTTTCTGTGAAAAGTCTTAGTCTAGTAACAAGGGATTTAACATGCAAACAAAAGGCTGGAATAGGAAATTGAAATTGGAAATAGCCGGATTTTTAACATCTCACTGAAATTTTGAAAGAGCCCTGGAGCCCTCAGAATAAACTAATACTTTTACAGATAATGCTACTAGAGGCTTCCAGGGGAGGATGACTTTGATAAAGAAACCTATAAATATTGTAATAAGGATGATATTGGGAAAATGATAGTCTTAGGTAACAAAGCGAATGAAAATAAATAAATGAATAAAGTGATTAAACAAGAGATGTTTTCTGAGGGGGACTCAAAAACCAAGTGCCCATTTTACCTTTCTTTATTAAAGGAAACCTTGAAATGTTTTTTGAGTATCACAGGGCAGTCTTTCTCTAGAACACTGTCGTATCACCTCTCCCTCAGGATTAATAAGCTCTCCAGGTGGTGGGTGGTTCTAATAATCCTGAGGCATGTTCCCGCCCAGCCCAGAGTGTCCACCTTTGCCACCTTTGGCTTGTAACCAAGAAATCTTCCTTCATCCTTTGTTTTGTTATCTGAATTGGGAGGGATCTATTGTTCAAGCGGATTTGTCAGATGCAGTGTTCATCTGAATAGCTCTTCCTTGAAATCCCCAAGGATTTTCCTATTCAAACCCAGGCTAAGCCTAATTTGGAAACTAATGCCCTGTTCTGTTATCCTATGTCAATGTCAAACTCAAATTGAAGGTCTCCATGCAAAACTGGACTGGCTTCATTCTAAATACTGTACTGATGTAGGTAGGGGAGGAAAAATTGTACTCTACCCTCCTCAGTTCAGCTCCTGGGGTCCTGCAAATGACAGGTGAAAGACATATTATGGGAGAAGCAGTATGCCTGCATACAGAGACCTTCACGCAAAGAAGGGACGCCCAAAGGAGATTTAGACACCAAATCCCCTTAGACACCATTTTAATGAAGAGCATTGCCAAGAAGCAACA
Organism: Aplodontia rufa; assembly: GCA_004027875.1. NCBI lineage: Eukaryota > Metazoa > Chordata > Mammalia > Rodentia > Aplodontiidae > Aplodontia > Aplodontia rufa. Next base: position 24,864 of record PVKS010002245.1, read on the forward strand.
AGACAACTCGAAGGGGCTTAGGACCTTAGGTGTGGTAATTTGAGGACTTTTCTAGTTTGAAAGAGAGGAAACCTCTGTGAAGGGCAATTTATGCCTGGATTTTGGCCCAACAGTGGGGAGGGTAGAGAGCTTTTCTGTGTCTGTTGTTTCTTTAGTTGCTTTCAAAGCTAATACTTACGTCAAACTGGCATATTTTGGGGTAGCATATTGGGGTTTTTGGGGGTAGAATTTCTACATCCATCAAAGTTCATGTTGATACATTCAAATCCTATTCAAGCTTTTCCATTGATTTCTAAAACAGTTGGGATAGGACTAAAATTGATAGTTGAAAACCTAGTATAAAAAGACTCATCATCAACTTGACCTATCCTTATAATACTCCCATCCACCTGCGCAAGAAACCTGAAGGGCCAGGATGTGGATTTGTTCAGGACCTGAGAGTCACAGATAAAATAGCCATACTTCAACTCCCAGCGATACCAAGCGCTGGTGCTATTTCATCATGGGTTGTATTTTGTACTTAAACTCAGTGCTGTGCCTTGTTTTAGTGATCCCTTGGGGTAAACTGAAATGGCTAATCCTGCTGGCTTTTCCTGGGAAAGCCAACAATGTGCCTGACAGCCATGCTTCAGTGATTTATTGAGGCCCCTTTTACTGTTTTCACTTTTTTTTCACAATTCCTTGACTGGAACCTGGTGGGCCTTAAATTTTCCTGCAATTCTACTTGTATCCAATATGCAAATGACCTCTCTTTATAGTCTAAAAATGAATTGTGCTCTCTCACTTAAAATCATCTACCTTCTTATAATAATTTTAACTCAAAAAGAACTTAAAATTACAAGGAAAGGTATAATTTTTCCAAAACAAATTTTATCACTTAAATCAGGATTTACTCCAAAGAAATAAATCCCTCATTTGCAACAGAGGAAAAGCCATTCCAAACCTTCTCAGGATAGTTGTTCAGAGTCAGTTATGATGATTTAAATTGTTCTAAAACCATCCATGTGAACTTAGAGGGGGAAAACAAAATAAAATCATCAGGACTCTATGTGATTTAAGTAAGTTTTCAGTACACTAGTCACCCCTTATCCATGGGATACGTTCCCAGACCCCCAGTGGATGCTTGAAACTTCAGGTAGTACTGAAATTTATATAATTTTCCCCATACATAAATATCTATGATAGAATTTAATTTATAAATTAGGAGCACTAAGAGACTAAGGACTACAGCTAATGATGAACAGGTATGGGGGCACATGCCTGTAGTCCCAGCTACATGGGAGGGTAGGATCGGAAGATCACTTGAGACCAGGAGTTTGTATAGTGAGGCCCTGGCTCAACAAAACAAAATAGCATCAACCATTAAAAAAAAAAAAAAGAAGAAAAGAAAAAGAAGAAAACAAATATAATTAATAATAAAATAGAACAATTATAGCAATGTATTATAACAATAGTTATTTAAAACTTATGAATCATTTATATCTGGAATTATCCATTTGATATCTTCAGACCACACTTGACTGATGATAACTGAAATCACAGAAAGTCAAATGATGGTCAAGGGGGCACTGCTGGAATGAAAACTTCCTTGGGCACCTAAATATGAGACAGCATTTGTGATTTAAAATGAGACTTTAAAGTTGAGTGTTGTGGCGCATGCCTGTATTCCCAACTTGGGAGGCTGAGGCAGGAGGATTGTAGGTTCAAAGCCAACCTCAGCAACTTAGACCCTAAGCAACTTAGTGAGACCCTGTTTCAAATTAAAATATAGAAGGCTGGTGATGTGGCTCAATGGTAGAATACCTCTGGGTTCAGTCCCCAGTACTGGGGAAAAAAAAAAAAAACCCGGACAACAACAAAAGATACTCCATGCCTGTAAGGAGCCTTTTTACATCTCCATACCACAGGTCACTTTAAACCTTTCTGTCATCATGCCCTAAGCAAAGTGGATAACCCCTTACTTAGTGTTTGGACTCAACTTTATGGTACTGTATTCATCAGAGACTTGGCCCAGTGGCACAAGCCACCTTCCTTGTCTCAGGACATTGGTAGAAACTGCAGCTACCTTGTGGAAGCTATGGCTAATTTCTTGTAGGGCCTCTTTAAACATATTATGCAAGTCCTGTTGCTTACTGAAGTAACACTATACTTCTTAGCAGGTAGATTTACCTCTCATGCAATTCTGTTAACTTTCCTTCACACATTTTTTTTTTTTTTTTGTAGTACTGTGAAATGCTGCTCCTTTCCTTCTTTTAGCAGAAAAAAGGGGCAAATCATGATGGCCTAATCACTGTCTGTTTCCTGAACAAAAGCTCCTTGGGAAAAACCCAGAATTATTAGCCTTGTTTGTTGATGGGGCATACCTTAACATAAAACAGGACATTATTAGGCTGAATTTGTCACCAAGAATCTCAGCTCTCACTTAGAATAGAGATCCTTTCCTGGAACCAAAGTCCACTCAGAAGGCAAAATTCATCGTATTCCCCAGGATTTGCCAACCAAAGAAAAGAAAATTAATGCCGGGCTGGTGCGGTGGCTCGGAGCTTATGGCACTTGCCCGGCATGCGCGAGTACATGGGTTCAAATCCCAGCACCCACGTACACAACTGAGTGTCAGAGCAACGAAAGCCATGTGAAAAACTCAATAAAAATTAATTCTCTCTCTCTCTCTGTCCTTCTCTCTTAAAAATTTTTTTTTAAAAAAGAAAACTAATACCATTGATGAGAGGCAGGAGATATTTTGGAAATAACTAAGGATCTTGATGTCAGCAGGGAAAAAAGCAAAGAAAAATCATCATAAGATTAAGTGTACCAATGATTATGAAGGAGAGAAGATGTCAAACAATAAAAGAAATGCCTTGTGTGATCATTGTAGGGACCCACTTGACCTGGGCATGGCATCTTGGTTCATAACCCATGTGCTTGTCCCTCAGTAACAGTGCTCTGTTTCCCATGCACAGTTTCCTAGCATATTATGAATAAACAAACCCACCTGAGAAATACATGGCGCTTTGCAGGCATACCCTGGCACCATCAGTGCCCGGAATGTGCCTGAGGTCCTTGATGTTAGCTTGAGATAAACCAGGTACCTTCTGACATGGATAAAAGTCACTTTTGACCTGACCACTATATAAGCCTTGTCCCTCTGATCCATTGGTCTTGCTGCCACCCTTGACCCCGCTTCTGTCAGTAAGTCCCCAGCAAACTGGACTCTGTACAAATCTGGACCTGTCTGTCGCTTTCTTCAGTTTCACAGCATTTTGGGACCAGTTCCTGAACACTGGGTTCAAAGAATTAGTGATTAATTATTCAAAAAAAAGCTTATTCTGACCCCTACCTCATAGATTCACCAGTTCTAAACTATTTTCTCATTAATTTGGCCCAGTCCCAATATGTGCCCACTTTAAAACATCTGTCTTAAACCCTTTAGGCTCAGATTTCCAATCCGTTCTGTAAGTTCCTTTTTTGAGTTACTACCAAAACTTTGTCAAGAGAGTCTCCTTTGCTGCAATAAATCTAACAAATTCAGCTTTGTTTAAACAATAGCCTTTTCTGGAATCTCTGAGACTTGATGAAACCATAAAGAAAAGTTGGGTTTCTTTTCCCTTTTTTCCTTTGTTTTAGTTGTAGATGAATAGAATATTTTTATTTTTATTTATTTATTTTTTATGTGGTGCTAAGGATCGAACCCAGTGCCTTACATGTGTTAGGCAAGCACTCTGCCACTGAGCTACAACCCAAGCCCTCCTCTTTTTCATTTTTTTTCCTTTTCTTTTCTTCTTTTTTCTTTTCCTTGTGCTACTGGTGATTGAACCCGGGTTTTGTGCGTATTAACAAGCGTTCTACCACTAGGCTGCATTCTCAATCTTTTATAAATTTTATTTTGAGACAAGATCTCCGTAAGTTGCATATGCTGGCCTCAAATTTGTAATCCTCCTGCCTAAGCTTCCCCAAATAGTTGGGATAGAATTGGGTTTCTTTGAAGTTTATGTGTGATTATTAACCAGATTGTCTAAATCTTTTTCTTGGAAGTATGTAAGACACTTTGAGAATAGGATTTACTCTTCTGGTGCATTTAGTTAAGGTAATTAGTGATATAATGTATGGAAAGATAATGTATGCAAAAGGTTTTGTGCTTAGCATAATTCTTGGTATTCGATGAATGCTACCTATATGCAAATTTCCTAACCTCCCAGTATTTCTTTACTTGGATCTCCAAGCAACCTGCAAACTCTAGGTTAGTTGAATTTCTAGTTTAGATTCAGTCCTGAGAATCATGTACAGGACTGGCAGGAACCACCTGCTCTTCCTCCTTCCCCCTTAGCTTTTCGATTTCTGCTCCCCTCCATTCCTACCAGCAGGCTGAGAGAGGAATTCAGCTTTGCTGAATGTTAAAAGACTTTTTCTTTGGAATACTTAACTCTAAACAGAGGATCTCTGGTCACTGACAGTTGAATGGTTTGTTTTTTGGGTGTTGTTTTGTTTTTCTTTTTCTTGTTGCTGGGAATTGAACCCAGGAGCCCAGGAGTTTTTGTTTGTTTATTGTTTTGTTTTGTTTGCTTTTTAAGAGAGAGAATCAATTTTATTTATTTTTTCATTTGGCCTTTGTTTCCCTGACACCTAGTTGTGTATGTGGTGCTGGGCTTTGTATTTGGGTTCTCATACATGCCAGGCAAGTGCTCCAACCCCTGAGCCACCGCGCCAGCCACTGAACCCAGGGGCTTATGTACGCTATGTGCATTCTCGACCTGTGTTCTACAACCCCAACATTTGATTTTAACAATGAAAAACAGGAAATACTCTGACCCTGATAATTAAACAGATTTCCTTTTCTACCACTTTCCCCAAATAAAGGAACAAATATATAATTCCTCAAAACCATTTTGGATGGGATTGCTGCCAAACAGGGGAATCTTGATTACCTTCTGAGGTTAATGAAATTTGGAGTCTAGGAGAAAACTTGGTGTATCTTTAAATAATGGGCTCTGGTACCATGAACAAAAAAAAGGTAGTTTAGGAAACATGATACCCCAGGAGGTTTCTCATGTTACCCCACATGCCAGAGACCAAGAAACACCAAGAAAACAAACAAAACAAAACAAAAACCTACAGTATTCCCATTAGTTCCTAAAAATTCTGCTTTCTGAGACAGCCTATCCAAAATGCCAATTCTGTTATTATAAAATTCAAATTGACTCTGAAATTTAAAGGAAACAGATGAAGTATAAATGTGTGAATAAAATCTTCCAAGCCCTACACAGAAAAGAAAATGTTTAACAGAAAAAGAAAAAAAAAAAAACACTACAGAAATGTTTGCTTTGCCCTTTATAATTATTGGATAAAATGAGGAGCCTAAGTCTGTGACTTCACCCCTTGTTGGGGACAAATGGGGTGCAGGATTCATGTGTCCAGGATTCAGGGTGGGAAGGCTTACTGCTGGGAAGTGGTGTGTTGGGAAATGTTTGGCAATCAACCAGGGGTGTGGGGGCCCTCATTTATAGCATTTCCTAATTTCTGGGGTATAAATACTCCCACTGCTGCTGCTTGCAAGCCACAATGTGACAAGAGTGAATTTGGAGTTGGGAAGAGATGCAAGTAGCGCCATATTGTTTCAATAACATAGACCCAGTTGACAAGAATAGCCTTAAAAGCACAGACAATAATAAAATATGGTGGAATTATTAGCTAGTTATAAGTTTTGAGTATTTATTGCCTTCATCTTTAAATTGTTAAGTTTTTATGATTTAATTTTTAGTAATGGCTGTGTTTAATGATTGGTTTAGAAAATTTAACATGAGTCAGTTCCAAAAGACCACTGCAGGAGCTGAACGCCTTCATGAAGTACATGTGGATTATTTCAGGCCTGACGCCTCAATCTCTGACCCGCTTTTTCTTACACAGTTCCTCCCATTCGTACAAAGAATGTGGTCCCGTTGAATCTCAGTCTCAAGCAATGATTTTTCTCCCTGGGTGGGACATGGGTGATCAGGTGAACTCTCCAACTCTACATTCTTCCAAAGGACCCTTGTTTCTTTCAGGGTCAGTGAGTTGGGGTGCAGAAGGAAGCATGAGCAGAGCAGTGGGACTTTTTTTTAGAACATATGTGTAGGGACAGAGCAGTGACACTTTTCTCAGAGTGATGTGGACCTGGCTGCTCAAATAAACTAATGTTCCAACTCAAATGACTCATCTTGTAGGAACACTAACTTCACAGCCAATATGTCAATATAAGAAAGCTACCATCTCATTTTTTAACTTAAAAAGTATTGCTTAAATTTTATGAGTTATAATTCCCATTTTGGCAAAAGACTGATTGAAATGCATGAAGAAGATATGGGAGCCATATTGGCTCTGTGTTCAGCTTGGCTGTCATTATTTTCCAGGATGGATAGGAGACTGAAAACTGTCATCTGGAAACTAGTTGAAGAAAACTACTCTTTTGTTAGGGAAGATGAAATGAAAGGAAGATATGATATCTACTTAGAAATAATTGCAACACTATCATGTGGAAGAAGGATCAGGACTTGTTTTACAAAGTATCATAATAGCTAGAAGTGGGGGCTTGGTCTTTTAGAGTCCTGAGTCATCCTTCACCAGTTGTGTGACCCCGGACAAGTCATTTATATTCTAAACCACAGATTCCTTATCTGTAAATTGGCGTGTGTTAGTTTCCTATTACTAATGAAATAAGTTATCACAAATATGTTGGGAAAAAAGCAACATAAATTTGTTATTTTACAGTTATGGGGGTCAAGCTTCTAAACGGGTCTCACTGGGCTAAAAGCGAGATGTTAGGAGGGCTGCGTTCTTTCTGGAGGCTCTAGGAGAGAATCCTTTCCCTTCTCATTTCCAGTTTCTTGAGGTCACCTACATTCCTTGGCCCTCACCCCATTCCTCCATGTGGAAAGCCATCAAAATTGAGCCACGTCCTTATACTGCTGCCTCCCTGGTTCTGTTTCTTCTTTCCTCCCTTCCTTCTCCTCCCCTGCCCCTTTTAAATTATACTGGGAATTTAACCCAGGGATATCCTACTACAGAACTCCATCCCCGGTACTTTTTGAAGTTTTATTTTTGAGACAAGATCTCACTAATTTACTCAGTCTGGCCTTGAATTTGTAATCCTCCTGCCTTAGCTTCTTGAGTTGCTGGAATTACAGACATGTGCCACCATGCCCCACCTCTGGTTCTTTTTCTTATACCTTCCTGTTTAATTTTTAAGGACTCTTGTGATTTTATTGAGCATATCTAAATAATCCAGGAAAATTGCTCCATTTCAAAATGATTAGTCTCCTTAATTCAATTTGCAAACTTGAGTCTTCTTTGCCTTGTATCTAACATATTCACAGGCTCCAAGGATTAAGATATGGACATTTTTGGAGGGCCTTTTCTTTTGTCTGCCATATGAAAATAATATAATGGGGATCAAAACGTTTCTTATAGCAGTGTCCTGAGGAAGAGTGCATTATAAAGCTTTTGGCCCAGCATAAGGACATAAATAAACAGGAGAATCAATATCTTTAATAACAATCTGTTAGTTTGCTACGACAACCTTAATAAGGACCACAAAGTGGTGGCTTAAACAACAAGAAATGATTGTCTCACAGACTTGGATGTTAGAAATTTGAGATCAACACAGGTGTGGTGGTGCATACCTGTAATCCCAGCTACTGAGGAGGCTAAGACAGGAGGATCACAAGTCCAAGGACAGCCTGTGCAACTTAAGGCCCTGTCTCAAAAGAAACAGTGAAAAAGGGCTATGGATATAACTCAGAGATGGAGGATTTGTCTAGAATGCACAAGGCCTGGGTTCAATCTCCAGATCCTCAGTATCTGAAAAAAAAGATCAAGGTATTATCAAGATTGATTCCTTCTGAGGGTTGTAAGGGAAGGGTCTATCCTAAATCTCTCCTGGCTCTGGCACTTGGTTGGCAATAGTTGGTATCCTTGGCTTATAGATTTATCACTCAATCTTTTCCCTCATGTCCACTCTTTTCTTGTGTGCAGATGTATGTTCAAATTCCCCCCCCCTTTTTAAGGACACTGATTGTATTGGATTTGGGGTCCACCCTACTGCAGTATAATCGTTTTTTAAAGAGAGAGGAACAGTGAGAAAGAAAGAATCAATGTTTTTTTGTTTGTTTGCTTGTTTGTTTTAATTTTTCATGTGGCTTTTATTGCTCTGACACTTCGTTGTGTACGTGGTACTGGGGTTCGAATCCATATCCTCGTGCAAACACCATAACTGCTGAGCCATAGCTCCAGCCCCTGCAGTACGAGAGAGAGGGACAGTGAAAGACAGAGGGAGAAAGAGAGAAGCAATTTTTATTTAGTTTTTCATGTGACTTTCATTTCTCTGACTCTTTGTTGTGTACGTGGTGCTGGGGTTTGAACTCGTGTGCTTGCGCATGCGAAGCAAGCACTGTAACCGCCGAGCCACCGCTCCAGCCCTGCAATACGATCTTAACTAACTAAATCTACAATGATTCTGCTCCCAAGTAAGGTGACATACTGAGCTGCTAGGGGCCTGGACATCAACATAGCAATTTGGTGGAGACACAATAATACTGGATATAGTAGATTTTGACTTGGTGGCAGTAGAAATGAAATTGAGGCAAGCACTTGTGAACGTACAGGCAAGTCTTCAATGGGGCCTTCAGCTGAAGGAGACAGCACAGATCCAGAGATAACGGGCCACTCTCCAAATGAAGGAAGATGCGAGCTTTTATTGACATGCTAGAGTAAGTGAGGGTCTCGTAGTTTCCACCGGCTGGAGGCACAGTTCCAAAAGATGTTTCTTCTTGCACAAGACTCAGACCACCAGTCAGTCAGGGTCAACTCGTACTCTTGCAGAGGATACCATCATCCTCTGCAAGCATGCTGGCCTTGTGGCTCAATCTGGACTTGGCATACTTGTACTACTTATAGCTGCTGAAAAAGCATAAGGATGGTGGGGTTGAAGAAAACCCACACCAGCTCCAATTAACGCTCAACATGTCTGTATGCAGGGTTGAGAAGAATTTACCCCCAAAAGTAAGGCAGCGGAGGTTAAGGCAGGAAAGGAGGCAGTCATAATATGAAGACAGCCCCTTCCACTCACCATCAGATATCTACAGGCCCAAGGAGAGAGTTGTTTTCAGCAAAACTGTCCTTCGAGTCTGAAAAGTAACCTAGGCAACTATTATCATCAAGGCCCACACATCAGAGGTGTTATCTACAGCAAAGCTACTGAGAAACTAATAATGGATTGCTCAGCTGGGTGACCTCCAAAATTAGTGATTTTTTTTTTTAAGTTGAGTAAAAATAAGTGAAGCTAGAGGGCTTCTTCTTCTTCTTTTTTTTTCCTTCCTGGTTATAATTTCATCTTGTGTAAATATTCTGCCTCTGTGGTTTTATCAGGGACCTGATAGGTTTGAGAAAAGAGCAGAAGGGGAGAGAAACAACCTGTTATGCTGCAAAGGGTAATCATTTATTGCATCCAGGGGCTGGGGGTTATTTCATTGTCCCAGTTGCTGTCCCACCATGGTTGTTCCTGACTGTCTCAACAACTTAAACCATAATAGAATCCAGAAGGTTGGAAAAGGACTAATGAGGGGAAGGTGCAGGCAGAGCACATTTATTTCAATAAAAAGGAGTGTTTTCTATCAGAATCTGTATATGAAATGGAGTGCTGAATTTCCCCATATCCCTTAACCACTTAGTAAGGACAAAGATATTGTAGAGTAGATTTTTAAAAAGTTTTTTTCATTCAGAAATTTATTTGTTGAACAATCAAACAAGCTTCTAATGAAATAATATAATATATATATAAATTCTGAAAATTAGATTTACCCCCAAGAGACCCCCCCAAGTACCCACCCTTATCCCTTCCCCTCCTCCTTCCTTGTAGAGTAGATTTAAGCATCCCAAAACTGCTTAGAAAATATAAGCTTTAAAATGCCCTCTTAGATTCCTTAAAAAGCTAAAAATAGAACTACCATGTAATCCAGTAATCTCACTATTGGGTAAATTTCCAAAGGAGATGAAGTTATTTTTACCAGAGATGTTTGCATCCCCATGTTTATTACAGAGATACTCACAACAGCCAACATATGGGTTCAACATAGATGGTCATCAGCAGATAAGTAGATAAAGAGAATTATATATATACACACATACATAAAATGAAATATTATTTAGCCATAAAAGAATAAAATCCTGTTATTTGCAGCAACATGGATAGAACCAGAGGTCATTGTGTTAAGCGAAATGAACCAAACACAGAGAGACAAATACCACATGTTTGCACTCATTTACGTAAACTATAAAGTCAGTCTCAAAGAATAGAGTAGAACTGTAGTCATTAGAGACATGGAAGTACAGGAGGGAGAGGGATGGGAAGAAGATAAAGGACATCAAAACAGAGAGGAGGGGAGGCTGGAGTCACGGCTCAGTGGTTATGGCGCTTGCCTGGCATGCATGAGTACTTGGGTTCAAACCCCAGCACCAGGTACACAATGAAGTGACTGAGCAATTAACTCTAAATAAAGTTTATTATCTCTCTCTCTCTCTCTCTGTCCCTCTCTCTTAAAAAAAAAAAGACAGGAGGAATTATTTCTGATTTTCTATAGCACAGTAGCACAACAGCCTATGATATATTTCAAAATAACCAGAAGAATACAAAATCCCCAACAGATCACAATGATTAATGTTTGAAAAGATGGAAGTGCTTATCATCCTTTTTTGATCGTTATACATTGCATACACATATCATTACCCTAATGTACCCCATAAAGATGCACAAATCATAATGTATCATAATGTATCCCGTAAAGATGTCCCAATAAAAAGTAAATATTGCACAATATAATATAAAATAAAATACCCTATCAACCTGGAGAGGATAGGATTTTTAGTATAATCAACTCCAGAAAATTGCACCACTTCTCAGAGATTTATGAGAGCTCAGTTCAACTTGGATCTATAACGCATTCCCAAAGGAGCTGCCCTGTGGAGTCCAATGGTGTTCTTGAGAAAAGTTACCTGAATATTCATTTAAGATGATAATGAAGGCACACTCCAGTAGTCAAAAACTGTAGAAGTAAGCACTTCAAAGCTCCTGTTGATTGTAATTCTAGGGTGTCAATCATTGTTTGAAGATTCTGGTTCTGATTGTACCTAGCACATTATATAGGTTAAAAAAAAATCACACACACTTTCAGGCAAACCTAAACTAGTGTGAAACAAAATAAATCTGGACTTAGGTAAAGAAAGGGTTTACTTGAAAGGAGTACTGCAAAAAGGAGAAGAGGATGACTGTAATTAGGGAGAGAGAGACTATTTCAATAGGGATAACATGAGATCTGCAAGTGAAATCAGCCAGAAAAGATTCCTTTTATAGGGAGGAGTAAACAAGGCAGGAAATAATGGGCTGTGGGGCAGAATATGGGCTGCTGCTGGTGTAGCCAGTTATTAGGGTATGTTTTACCCCAGATCAATCTATTCTCAGAATAGGCCACTGAGGAGGGCTTGAATGATGACCAGGCTGCAAGTGTGTTAAAATCTAAGGGCCTGGGTAAAGGAGAGAAGCTTACTTAAAGTTTAAACAACTCAAGTAGGGGTATTTTTTGCCCAGGATGGGTGGTGGGTTTACAGAGTTCAGCTAATCATATATGAGACAAAGAATGAGAATTTGTAGCATCTGGGTCTGACCTCATCACAGGTACAAAAAGGAGGCATCCCTAAATCTTATCTAAGTCATGTGGGGTAGAATGAAAAAGTAAACCATTTCCAGAACATAGAGAGATGGAGGGACTCCTTTAACCCTTTATGTTTTCCAAGATCCCAGAACGCAGGTGAATTTCAGCATTGTCACTCTGGTGTTCAGACTGAGGTTGGGGATGAGGAGGACACTTCCTATTCTTGGCTATTTTTCCCTTCATTTGGATCCATTAAGAAATATCCAACACAGGGCTGGGGATTTAGTTCAGCCTCAGAGCACTTGCCTAGCATGGGCAAGGCCCTGAATTCAGTCCTCAGCCCTGAAAAACAAATTAAGGGCTATGCAACACGCATTTATTGAGACTTCACTTTGAGTCCAGCACCATGGTAAATATCCTGCATCCACATGAAAGAGATGATTCTTCCTCCCAAGAAGTCTATACATTTGAAGGAAGTTCACACTGTTTCAAATGAGGCAGAAAAAATAGACATATGGTAACCTGTCATTAACCACCTGAAAGAGTAATAGAAATACAAGTGCTTTAGGAGGTGAAGGAAGGAGACTTACTAACCTGGGCAGAGCTGGAGGCTCAGTGTTTGTTTGTTTGTTTTTTCCAGTTAGTCTTCATTGGCCTCCAACTCCTCCATTCATTCTCTGCCCTCCTAACTCATTTTTGAGTTGGCTCCTCTGGATTGACTGTGCTACCCTGAATACCTGATTAGCTGCAGTTGGATTGGGTTTGGCCAAGGAGATGGAACTTTGGTGGATGAGAGTGAAGAGATCAGGCTGTTTCTTCTGGCTCCTCCCCTGCAGCATGCCTCTGCCTAGCACCTTCTCCTGCATGGCTCTTGCCCTGTCTGAACTCTGGTGATCTTTATTCCCCCTTGACTGACTTTAGGACTAGGTTAGTAAATGATCCCCACTGCTGCCAATTTCCACATGCTGCTCTGATGCTTCTTTTAACCCTACCAGACTTAAAAGAATCCTGCTGTTCCATTTTTCTTTCAACTTAGGGACGTAATGCAATTTTCCTTCAAACTGGAAAAGAACCAGTTGTATTGAGAACTTTGTTCTGGTCAGAGTGGTAAGTGTCTTCCATGATTTGTCTCTAAGACTTTCCAGGAAATCTGTAAAACAGGTATATTTGCATCTGCTTTTCAAGGAGGAAACAGATTCCAAGAAGTATACAGGCTACTTAAGTTACCAAGCTTGTCAGAGGCGGTTTTGAGCCTAGATTTATCAGTCTTGAATTCTGGGTTCTTCCAGAGGAAAGATCAATTATAAATGAGAACCAGATCTTTACAGATCTTCAAAGTTGATTTCTTTTAAAAGGTGCAAATTTATTTTTCCAAAATAAGTTTATCCATTTAACTAGATTGTCAAAATAAAAAATTCATGAAATAACTTTAAATTTGGGGGTTCATTATCTTTAGTAGCATCAGAACATAATATGAATCTACTGATTTAGAAATGCTATGATGGGATTCAGCTATTTTTGTGTTGGTAATCAGTGCTCCAAGTGATTTTGATACATACCAGTGCTCACATGTCATATTAGTGTTGGAACCACTGAGCACACTTGCTATGAGGTGGGATCATCTGGGCTTGGATCCTGTATTGCCATATATTGGCTGTGACCTAGTTAGTTCTCAGTTTCCCATATCACAGGACTGTTGGGAGGATAAGTCAATTAATGTGTGTTAAAATTATACCATGGAGTTCTATTTAGCAATTAGAAACGATGTTGCAGCCTTTGAAGGTAAATGGATGGCAATGGAAGAAATCACACTGAGTGAAGTTAGCCTAACCCAGAGAATCAAGTGCCGAATGTCTTCACTCATCTGTGGAGGCTGGAGCTAGACCCGGGCCCGTGTGAAAGGTGGTCAACTCTCATGTATTAGACCCAGCAAAGGTGTAGTAACACATAGCCTAGGGCATTCATAGTGATGTATTAGGAAGGAGTGGGGAAGGGGCAGGAAAAGAGGTGTAAAGGTAGGAGAATAGGGTGGGATCTAGGAGGTAAATCTAATTTAAGAATATATATATCATATTGTTTCATTGGATGCATTTTTGATAGTATAATAATTAAATTTCTTAATTAAAAAGATAAGAAAGGGGAAAAATTCAGTGAATGATGATGCTGGGTAATTTGTTGAAATGCATCTATTGTATGATGTATTACTATATTATTATTATATCTGGAATCAGTCTTAAATCCATTAGCTTGGTGCTAGGGAGAAACTGTTCTCAAGCATCTCACAGCCTAGCAGGGAAAATAGAACAAATAATTTCAACACAGTGTGATATGGCATGATAAATGTCTCTGTGTCTATAGATGTATTGCTGGGGAAGAGGGGAGTTTGTGGAGATATTGAGGGAAGAGGCCAGTAGAAAGTCTCAGAGGTGAAAGGAGGGTCATTGTCATTTGTTAAGATTTCTGGCATAGTGAAAAATAAACTTTAAATTAAAAAATTACCATTTAAAGAGGGTCACAAAAATTGTGTTGGAGTTGGAGGTTTGGCTCAGTGCAACACCTAGCATATGTGACAGCCTGGATTTGATGTCCAGGACTGCAAAAACAAACAAACAAATAAATAAATAAATAATGCAATTCGCAAAATAATGGAAATATTTATTTTTAAAACTCCTTTGTAACACATTATTTTTAAAAATTCCTTTGGAACACATTATAGGTATTAGTTATGGTCTGCACAATGACATTTTTGTTGATAGATGGACAGCATATACAATGGTGGTCTCATAAGATTATATCGTCTAGTGATGTCATAGCCATCTCAGTTTGTTAGGTACACTTTGTGATGTTTACTCAATGACAAAATCACCTATGAGACATTTCCCAGAATGTCCCTGCCATTAAGTGATGCATGACTATAGATTGACCCAATTATGGGCCTGCATTTAAAGTTACGTGGAGCATGCCTTCATCTCTCATTCCTGTTGCATCTCTGAGACTCTATATTTAACTTTATTTGTAGATAAACCAAAGGGCTACATTTGTCACCCTTTGTGAGGGTAAGTCTCACACTAATGATCTTCCTGCCTTCCATCATCTGACACCCCTTGTGATGAATTCTGAGTGTCAGAGAAGAGGCAAGAAATATTTTAGGGGAGAAAATGGAAATATAGGAGCAAAAATTTTTCAAAACAGCAGTATGTGTTCTAGAAATCAAAAATGATTTGAGATGGTAAGGCTTAAATTACAAGAAGAGGGGTGGCTACAGCTAAAACTGGGAGCAGGGGGTGGATAGTCACAGGCCGAGTCATGAGTAATTTGGCACCTCTGATCAGATCTGTCTATCCATCTATATCTGTGTGTGTGTGTGTGTGTGTGTGTGTGTGTGTGTGTGTATTTTGGCCGTACTGGAGATTAGACCCAGGGCCTTGCACATGGTAGGCAAATACTCAACCATTGATCTACCTCCCCAAACCTTTAAAAATTTTTTTGAGGTGGGGCTGGCCTTAAACTTGCTATCCTCCTGCCTCAGCCTCCAGAGCAAGTGGGATGACAGGCATGCACCACCACACCTGACTGTATTTCAGATAAATCCATCTGGGGGCAGTGTGGAGCATGCAGCGACAGAGGTACAGAGACCTCACAGAGGACTTCAGGGTTTGGTGAGATGATGAGTCCAGAACGCAGGAAAGCAGTGCTATGGAGAAGGGTTAGCTCTGTAATAGGCTAAGGGAAACAGTAGCACTTAAAGGTATTAATGATCACTTCCTGATCAGGAGATGTGGGTAGAAAAAGCAAATGGTCCTTAAGACATATCCAAAATCACACCGCTTTTGAGTGAGTCTAGACCCTTCTGCTCACTCTGTAGTGTGTGTGCATGGCCTTGAGTGCTGAGGCCCACGGAAGCTGCTGGGAGAGGTCTGGTCCAGGGAAATCCCAGGGCAGCTGGCAAGGCTGCACACTTTGGGGCAATGGTTCCTTTTTGAGCTTTCCTCATTGCTCCATTTGAGCATGCCCTTTGTTTCCTGCTGGACCCTTGGATGATGATTCAGCGCTGTCTTTACCCAAATGCAAATGATAAGCGAGTATTTTATCACACCTTCCTTGCTCATGCATGGGGTTCCAGGAACACAGTGACTGTGGTAGCCACTCTGAGATGCTGGCCTGCCCTGTCCATTGCTCTTCCCCAACATGGCTTGAGCAATAATTGCTTTATTTTTCCTTTCCTTTTATTTTTATTTTTTAAGAGAGAGGGAGAGAATGAGAGAGAAAGACAGAATAAACTTTTATTGTACTTTTCCATCTAGCCTTTGTTTCTCAGACACTTAGTTGTGTATGTGGTGCTGGGGTTTGAACCTGGATCCTCATGCATGTCAGGCAAGTGTTCCAACCTCTGAGCCACTGCTCCAGCTCCCCTGTGATTGCTTGCCTTTTCTTACTTGCTCTGAACAGGGTTTGGAGGTCTGTTTTTGTCTCCTCTACTTTGTAGCAGTCATTTGGGCCTGACTTCTAGCCCCTAGGAACTGCATTTTAGGCCCCATTTCTTCGATCATATTTGTGGATTTGTCTTCATGGAAATTTTGTTTCATTCTTTAAGTCTCCCATTCTGAGCTGACATGACAGTTCTGTATGGTGTGATCACTGTCCCTTTGCCCTAAGAATTTATTATCACCAAGAATTGCCCAACAGCATATTCCTGGGCCCTATAGAGAACAGATGAGATTTAATTTAGAACAGATGACTATGCTGTTATGTTAGTCTAAAATGCTGGCAGAGACATTGTAGGGGCAAAGAGAAGGTATCTTTTGTCGCTAAAGGCTCACAGTAATGAACTGACAATGGACAAAGTAATTAGAGAAAAGATACAAAAGTTGATTAGCATATGTAAACATGTAGTCAGGCACAAAATGTAAGACTAACAAAAGGGTCCTACAGTTGAAACTTAAATAACTTCCTGAGCTACAGGGAAGATAAAGAGTTGAAGGAGAGAGGTCTGGGGTATTTTGGACTACGGTGCTGACAAGCTTTGGGAGGGGCAAGGGGAAGGTTGCATGGGGCGAACAAAGGTTGTGTTATTATGAAGATAGACTCTCAATCTCTCGGAGCTGCCCTGAGAAACAGATGAAAAACGTGGTGATGAGTTTTAGTTTCTCCTGCAGTGATTAATCCTTCCTGGTTATTCCATGAGATTCCTAGGGAGGGAGGTTTAAACAATTATTTCTTTTGGAAGAAGCTTTCTCTGGACAAATGAGGGCATTCCAAAGGTCATCCCTCTCTAAATTTGCAGGAAGTGGAAGAGAAGCAAAACAAGGTGACCTTGAGTCTGAGGCAGTTCTTAAGGCCTCTCAGAAGGTCAAAACTCTAATTTTGGGGGGTTTGTTGTTGTTGGTTTTTTTATTTGTTTTTTAATTTTGTTTGTTTGTTTGTTTTTGAGTCCCAAGAGCATCAACATCCAGGCTAAAGGACAAATGGGCCTTCTGGCAAAAGTAAAAAAGGTAGAGGAAGTGATTTGCAGCATGTATGTGAGTCTGCAAAACTAATTTGAAAATTGGAAGCCCCAAAATGAATTTAAGCTGTGGAACTTCGTCTACCTTTTCTCCACCAGGTGAAATACCAGGAAGCGGTTAAGAACACAGATGCTAGAATTATTCTGCCTGTGTTCTAGCTCTGTGATGTAGAGCAAGGTTACAAGCTCTCTGAGTGCGTCCCTCTGCAGGATGGGCATAATTATTCCCACTTCATTTGGTTTATTGGGTTAAATGAGATAATGCAGGTAATGGCATTCAGAATAGAACATATCAATAATAGCCACAGTATTTATAAAGTGTCATGTTCTAGGACTAAAAAAAATTAACATTTCTATCCCTCTTTGTCCGACAGGGCATGTTATAGAGTTTCTTTTCTTATTCCATAAGAATAAGACTCATTGATGCATTCAAGCTGTACATAATGATGGAACTGGTTATTACATATTCATATGTACATGCACACAATATAATAATATACTTCGGCCAATGTCATTTTTCAATATGTCCCCTTTCCTTCAATTCCACCTTCTCCCTGGTCCCTTTCATCTACTAATCTCCCTTCAATTTTTGTGAGGTTCCCTACCCCCA
Source organism: Aplodontia rufa (assembly GCA_004027875.1). Classification (NCBI taxonomy): domain Eukaryota; kingdom Metazoa; phylum Chordata; class Mammalia; order Rodentia; family Aplodontiidae; genus Aplodontia; species Aplodontia rufa. The sequence goes on from PVKS010002245.1 coordinate 42,652, forward strand.
TCAATCTTTTCCTCTTTTCTCTCTAGTTTCCCCAAATGAGAGGAAACATATGACCATTGACCTTCTGAGTTTGGCTTCCTTTACTTAACATAATGTTCTCAAGTTCCATCCATTTTCCTGCAAATTACATAATTTTATTTTTCTCCGTGGCTGAATAAAACTCCATTGTGCATATATACCACATTTTCTTTATACATTCATGTGTTTATGGACACCTTGGCTGGTTCCATAGTTGGACTATTGCGAATTGTGCTGCTACAAACATGGATATGCGTATTTTGCTATAGTATGATGACTTTTGTTCTTTAAGATATAACCCTGAGGAGCAGTATAGCCAGGTCATATGGTGGTTTCATATCTAGTCTTTTGAGGAAACTCCATAGTAATTTCCATAGTAGTTGTACTAATTTACAATCCCAACAACAATATAATAGTGTTCTTTTTTTCTCCATATCCTCTCCACTATTATTGTTCGTATTCTTGATGGCTGCCGTTATGACTGGTGTGAGATGAAATCTTAAGTGTAGTTTTGATTTGCGTTTCCTTAATTGCTAAAGATGTTAAACAGTTTTTTCATATATTTGTTGGCCATTTGTATTTCTTCTTCTGAAAAGTGTCTGCCTAGTTCATTTGCCCATTTATTATTTGGGTTATGTGTTTTTCAGGTGTTAAGATCCTTGAGTTCTTTATATATTCTAGATAATCTTTTGTCAGAAGTGTAGTTAGCAGGAGCTGGAGCAGTGATTCAGTGGTAGAGTGCTTGCCTAGCATGTGCAAGGACCTGGATTCAATCCCTAGCACCACAAACACAACTAAATGGATGAAAAACAAAAATCAGATGAAAAAATAAAATTAATTCTCTCTCTCTCTTTTGAAGAAGAAGAAGGAAGAGGAGGAGAAGGAAATGGGTAAGAAGAAAACAAAAGAGATTTCATCACATTTTGTAGGTTCTCTCTTCATATTTCTAATTGTTTCCTTTGCTTGCGAAAGATTTTTAAATTTGATTCCACCCCATTTATTAATCCTTGACATTATTTCCTGAGCTTTAGGGGTCATGCTGAGAAAGTTGCTGGCTGTGCTATATGTTGGTGTTGACCCTGTATTTGGTTCTAAAAGTTACATAGTTTCTGGTCTGATTCCTAGGTCCTTGATTCATTTTGAATTGACATTTTGTGCAGAGTGAGAGCTAAGGATCTAGTCTTAATTCTTCTACATGTGGATAACGAAAACACTATGTATTAAAAAGTTATCTTCTCTCCAATGTATGTTTTTAGCACCTTTATTGGGGACAGAATTTCTTTTCAAAGAGTTAGATTTGACTAACTAATGAGAATTTATGAATCATGGAAGCTGCCCATACTCAATGCACAGTAGAATGCATCTGAATCATCCGGAGGACTTGTTGATAAAACACAGATTGCTGGTCCTCATCATGGGAGTTTCAGATTTGATAGGCCTGGGGTGCTGATCTGAGAATTTGCTTTTCTAATGAGGTCCCAGGCAATGCTCATACTGCAGGTCTGGGGACCAAACTTTGAGATAAATTGGCATGAAGGTTAAGTGGTCACATTTTAAAGTCAGAAGGATTCATATTCGCAGCTGAACTTAGGCACTGAGTGGCTTTGGGCAACTTACTTTTGCCTCTTTAAACTTTAGTTTCACTTTCTCCAAATATAGGTCTAAGTACAAGAGTTGTATCAAGAGTTAAATTAGATGATCCAAATAAAACATTTAGCACCTGGCTAATGCATCAGCCATGGTTCCTATCCTGCTAAATATTGGGCAACTCCCTCCTCTTTTCTGTGCCTCTACTTCTCTATTGTATGGTATTTGAAGGCACTAATAATAGCATAACAGCCTTGGATGCTTTTTAAAATTAAAAAGCGGAGCTGGTATGGTGGCACATACCTGTAATGCCAGTGACTTAGGAGGATGAGGCAATATTACAAGCTCAAGGCCAACCTAGGCAACTTAGTGAGATTTTGTCTCAAAAAGTGATGAGCCTATAATCCCAAAGGTTCATAAGACTGAGGCAGGAGGATCCCAAGTTCAAAGCCAGCTTCAGCAACTTAATGAGGCCCTAAGCAATTTAGAAAGACTCTCAAAATAAAAAATGAGCTGTGAATGTGGCTCAACAGTTAAGCACACATGAGTTCAACACTGATACCAAAAAAAAGAGATGGGGATGTAACTCAGAGGTAGAACCCTCCTGGGCTCAGTCCCAGTATGGGCGGAAAATTTATAAAGCACTGTCTAGGGGCTGAAGCAGTGGCTCAGCAGTTATGGCACTTGCCTGGCATGCACGAGGAAGCAGGTTTGAACCCCAGCACCAAGTACACAACAAAGTGTGGGAGTAATGAAAGCCACATGAAAAACTACTTAAAATTGGTTCTCTCTCTCTCACTGTCCCTCTCTCTTAAAAAAAAATAAGTAAAATAAAAAAGCACTGTCTAAATGTGGTGACTTTTAATACCATCTCAAGGGTTAAACAAACATACATCCTCTTCTGCAGCATTTTACTTTATTTATTGGGTGGTACTGGGGTTGAACCAGGGTCTGGAGCACGGTAATTAAGCTCCCAGCTCATCTGCAGCATTTTAAACAGGACTTGGAATGTCTTCCTCTCAGGTTGAATGTAAAGATCCTCTGCTACCGTAAGAGGTCTAGGACTCCTACGTTCTTTCAGATTCTACCTCTCACCTTTGATTTACTCCCCAGCTGTCTTCTCCTCATAGCCTGTACAACAAAGTAGGATCATTTTATTTTTCCTCCCATTCACTTTTATTTATTGCTGATGTGTTATTCTTTGAAGGTAGACAGTTATTTTCTTCTTTAGTCTTCTGACCTGAGTGAGGAAGGAATATTCTACTAGGGCAAACATTGGGTCAGTAGTCATTGGAAAATTCTTTAGGAACAAAATAAATCTTTTTTTAAGAGAGAGAATCAATTTTATTCATTTTTTCACCCGACCTTTGTTTGTCTGACACTTAGTTGTGTAGTGGGGTTTGAACCCAGGTCCTTATACATGTCAGGCAAGCTCTCCAACTGCTGAGCCACTGCTCTATCCCTAATGAAATAAATGTTAAAAAATTAATTTATTAATCACTTCTTATTAGTGAAATTATCTAATTAAAGCTCAGACTTAGGAATAGTCCCTGGCTTCTAAACTTCTCCATTTTAACTTTTTAAAAATAAAATATATTTAGTAAATGATTTTATTATAATCATTAGTGTATATTATTTATGCAAAATAATGGGTTTCATTTTCATTATGACTATTACATACATGTATATAACAATGCCCTTCATATCAATAGTTATGTTCAGTTTTATTTATTTATTTATTTATTTATTTATTTATTATATTTGCTATTTTTTACCTTAGCTTCTTGGCTAAGACACAAAAACTTCTTGGTCATCAATGGCTTGAAGCAGGACAACAGAGATGGGAAACATGTCACTGCTAGCTCATTTGCTCTCTCTCTCTCTTTCTGTTTTGCAGCACTGGGAATTGAACTCAGGGGTGCTCTACCACATTGACATCACCAGCCCTTTTTATTTTTATTTTTTATTTGAGAACAGGACTTGTTAGATGGCCTTGAACTTGTGTTCCTTCTGCTTCAAGGTCTGAGTCATTGGAATTACTGGAGTGTGCCACTGTGCCTACCTGCTAGCTCTTTCTCAAACACCAAAATAGAAGCCAAATTTCTTCCTGAGGTCAATAGCTCAAGGGGCAAAGAAGAAGGTATTGAGATAATCTAGACAAAAGTCCTTCCATCATTATAATCATTAAAGAAAAAATTATTCATAATTTGATGAAGACAGTAAATTAGACTTTATGTAAGAGGGGTCATGGCAATTGTATAAGGACCACTGCAATGAAATTTTGTAGTGGGGAAGAGAGATTGGCTTCAACTCCATTTCTGACAAGGACAAATGAGGATTTATGGCCAAGGAGCAGAGTGGAGATCAGTTGATGGAGACATCAGTGGTAAAGGGAATTCTTGCTGAAGGCAGGCCTGGGGTGATCAGTTGTCAAGCGTAGGCAGATGCCAAGACTGGGGGATTCAAACTACAGTGACCTTACACTGGATTCTATGAGGACAGAGAGGGAAGCCCAAATTCTGACCTTATCAAGTAGAGGACTCAGAAGAATCTGAATAAAGTTTTGGTCACAGTAAAGTTAACTAGATTAACAGTTCTCTATAATAAGAATAAAATTTTCCTAGAGAAGAACTGTGCTGGGGAGATATTTTAATTCACACACCCTTTGGGGGTCCTTGTCTCCTGTGGCAAGAAGGTAAATGTTTATTTAAACTCCTCCACAGAACCATTGCTGCAGGATTTTCTATATTACTCAAGCTGGGATTCTACCAGTTAGCTTTTTGCCCTTCTAGTACGAATGATCCTTTAATAGGCAACACCAAAAGTCTTACCAGTTCCCTCAAAATCTGCTTATAGAAGCTCTTTTGGATTCTAGGTGGTTTGATCTAATTAGCTTCCATGAAGGTTCATACTAGTAGTATATTAGGAAGGCATGTATTTTTACTTATCTATTTAATATTATTTTAGCTTTAAGAATTTTTTGCTTTGCTTTTTCTAAGGTATGACTCTAAAATGCAGTCTGAGATTTATTAAAAACAGATGCCTCCAGACGTGTGATATCCAAAAAGAAGATTAATCATGCAAAGTGTTGAAGGTTCTACTGATGGTTTTATCTCAGTGACATAGATGGTCATTCGGTCTATTAACTTCTGAGGATTTTTTTTTCTTCTTTTTTTCTCTTAGTTTTTGGCGGAGCTTTGTTATTTGTCTGTATTCACATCTATATAGTTCCTCCCCTGTGAGTAATAGGAAAACCAGATAAAATTCCAGAATTGTCTTATTTTGCTGTGTGATTTTTTAAATGTGGGTCTTGTTTTCCTACATTGTTGATGCCAAGTTGATCCACCTAGCCCTAATATTTTATTGTTGTGAAAGATGTGTCAGCAAAACCCTTAAGCAATTGATCTCTCTCTCTCTTTCTCTCTCTCTCTCTTATCTCTCATTCTTTTTTATTGTAGAGGACTTTTACTTCCCTTATTCGATTAATTATTTTTGAGGATTATTCTTTTTGAGAATATTGTGAATGGGACCAATTTCCTGATTTCTTCTTGGGGCCTATTATTGTTAGCATCTAGGAAAGCTATTGACTTATTGGTGTTCATCTTGTAGCCTGCCATTTTGCTAAATCTGTTTATAAGCTCAAGCAGTTTTCTGGTGGAGTTTACTGGGTCTTCCAGATATAGGCTCATGTTGTCAGCAAAAAGGGATAGCTTGATTTCTTCTCGTCCTCCTGTTTTTATCTCTTTGATTCCTTCTCTTGCCTGATTGCTCTGGCTGGGGTCTCAAGGACTATAAAAAAGTGGTGAGAGTGGATGGTCTTGTTTTTCTGTCAAGTTTAGTGGAAATGTTTTCAGCTTTTCTCCATTTAATATTATACTAGCTGTGGGTTTGTCTTATATGGCCTTTACATAGCTAAAATATGTTCCTTTGATGTCTGTCTTCGCCAGAGTTTTGAGCATACATGGGTGCTGAATTTTATCGAAGGACTTTGCTGTGTCAATTGAGATGATCATATGATTTTTGTCCTTAATTCTGTTTAAGTGATGAATCACATTTATTGATTTGTGTATGCCTTGCATTCAAAGAATGAAGCCCACTTGATTGTTATGAATTATTTTTAATGTGTTTTTGAATGAGGTTTGCTAGAACTTTATTAAGCATTTTTGCATCTATATTCATTGGGGGTATTGGCTTGTAGTTTTCTTTTTCTGATATGTCTTTGTTGGGTTTTAGTCTCAAGGTTATAGTTGCCTCATAAAAAGTGTTTGGGAGAGTTTCCTCCTTTTCTATTTCTTGGATTAGCTTAAAAAGGAGAGCTGTTAGCTCCTCCTTATAGGTGTGGTAAAATTCAGTGGGGAATCCGTCAGGCCCTGGGATTTTCTCCTTTGGAAGGCTTTTAATTCCTATATTGATTTCAGTGCCTATTATTGGGCTGTTTAGACTTTCAATATCATCCTGCATCAATTTGGGAACGTTATATATGTCTAGAAATTTGTCCATGTCTTCCAGATTATCTGATTTAGAGTATAGTTTTTAAAAATAGGCTGTGATAATCCATTGGATTTCCATGTGGTCATAGATGATCTCTCCCTTTTCATTGATGATTTTATTGATTTGCTTTATTTCCCTCCTTCTTTTAATGAGATTGGCTAGGGGTCAATTTTATTTAGGCTTTCCAAAAAAAAAAAAGCTCTTTGTTTTGTTGATTCTTCTGTTTTTTGTTTGTTTATTTATAATTTCATTGATTTCAGCTCTGATCTTGATAATTTTCTGCCTTCTGCTGTCTTTGGAATTAGATTATTCTTCCTTTTGTAGGGATTTGAGGTGGAGCATAAGCTTATTTATTTGATATTGCTCCTAATTTTTAATGTGGGCACTCAGTGCTATAAATTTTCCCAAAGATACTTTCACGGTGTCCCAGAGATTTTGATATGTTTTGTCTGACTTCTCATTCACTTCCAAGAATTTCTTGATTTCTGCTTTCATGTTTTCTTGGATCCATTATTCAATCTCCATGTATATGTGTTTTTTTTTTTTGTTATAACTTTTACTGCTAATTGCTAGGATCATGGTTTCATGGTCTGATAGGATACATGGGATAATATCTACATTTTTATATTTGCTGAGATTTCCTTTGTGAACTAGAATATGATCTATGTTGGAGAAGGATTCCATGTGCTGCTGAGAAGAAGGTAAACACAGCTAATTTGGTGTGGAATGTTCTATAGATGCCTGCAAAGTCCATTTGATTTATGGTGTTGCTTAAGCTGCAGATTTCTTTATTATATGCTTTGATGATCTGTCTATTGGTGATAGAGGAGTATTGAAGTCTCCTAGCATTATTGTGTTGGGGTCCATATGTGATTTTATGTCATGAAGTATTTTTTCCATATATTTGTGAGCATTGCTGTTTGGAGCATAGGCATTTACTATGGTTATATCTTCCTGATATACTGTTCCCTTTACTATGATGTAGTGACCTTTATCTCTTCTGATTAAATTTTGGTTATAATCTACTTTGTCAGGTATAAGGATTACAACACCAGCTTGCTTTCTTAGGACATAAGCCTTGTAGAATTTTTCCATCCTTTCACCCTTAATCTGTGGATGTCATTGGCTGTAAGACTGGTGTCCTGTAAGCAGCATATTGTTGGATTTTGTTTTTTTAATCTAATCTGCTAATCTGTGTCTTTTGATTGGTGCATTGAGACCATTCACCTTCAGTGTTAGGATAGTTATGTGGTTGTGGTTCATAGTCATTGTGCTTTATTTGTGAGTTCTGTGCTTTCTTGGTTGTCTTCTGATAGTGTATTGTTGAATTTCGTTTGTGATTTTTGAGGATTGTTTGCTTATTCTTCTATCTGGAGTTTATCTTTGAAAATTCTTTGTAATGGTTGTTTTCTATTCATGAGTGCTACAAGTTTGATCTTATCATGAAATGTTATTTCCCCTTTGACTTGGAAGCTGAGTTTTGTTGGGTGTAGTAGTCTCAGCTGCAAATTGTGGTCATTGACACATTGAATATCTCCTTCCAGGATCTTCTTGCTTCTAGTGTCTGAGTTGAAAAGTCAGAGGTGATCCTTATTGGTTTGCCTTTGAGTGTGATTTGGCATTTCTCTCTTGCCACTTTTAATATTCTTTCCTTGATTTCCCTGTTATGCATTTTTAATATGCTGTGTCTTGTTAAAGTTTCTCTTTTGACTAGGCCTATTGCGTGTCCTATACATTTCCTGGATGAGCATATCTGATTCTATCTTAATAGAATTTTATTTTAAAATTTTATTCTAAAAATAGAATTGGAAAATTTCTCTTTAACTATTTCTTTGAGAATTTTCTTTGTGACTTTCATTTGCTTTTTGATTTCTTCTTGTATCCCACGTTTCTTCTGATTTTATCCCAGACATTTTGAAAATTCTCTCATGCTCTGTGAATTTTTTTTCTTTTTGTCATCCATGTACTCAAGCTTACTCAGCTGGTTCTCATTGTTGGAAGTTCTTTCTTCAAGAGCTGAGGTTCTGTTTTCTATAGAAGTTAGTCTATTGTTAAATTCTTCCATTGTTCCTCTGATGTGATTGACTGAAGTGTGGTTACTTCCTTTTTCAGAATGTCTATTTCTTTGATAATTGAGTTTTTCATCTCTTGAGTTTTCTCACATAGTCCCTTCATTAACTCTTCTTTTCATTTATTGTTCCTTTTAGTAATCAGATCATTGATAATTTTTTCTAGGTTTTCATCTTTTCATCCTGTTCCCTGTCTGTGGGCTGCTTGGTAGGGCAGTTGTGGATTTGAGGTGAACCTTTTCTAGTTTAATTCTTCTATATCAGTGAATTGAGGTACCCTGTGGGAAAGTCATGCAGGTCTCAAGGTGCTTTTTCCTTGAAGGTCAAAGGGTTGGCTCAGACACCACCCCTCTGATGAACACCTTCTTCCAGAAAGCTGGTTCTGCCTAGAGCCTTATTTTGCTGCACGTTTTAGCTCTAGGGTACAGGGGTTGGATCTGGAACCCGTTTGGGGTGTAGGGCAGCCCACTGGATTGAAGCTTGTGGTGGAGGTGCATCTCTGGGTCCTAGGGTTCCAGAAAAATGGGGCCAACCTGAACAGGCCTACCTGCACATTAAGATGGGACCTGAGATCATTGGTGGCAGGTATGGGCCCAATATGTCTGGACTCATTGGTATGTGCTGTGGCTGGGTGGCACTGGGTGGGGATCTTTGGGGTGTTCTAGGTGCCTGTCAGGCACAGGACCAGAGGCCTGGGCTGGAGTGTTGGGTAGGTTGTGGCTGCTCTGGGTGGGAGTCCTCCTCAAGATTGTCCTGGGTGCCTGCCAGGCCTGGAAACAGAGGCCTAGGCCAGCATGTCAGCTAGGCGGGGGCTGCTCTGGGCAGGGGTCCTCCTCTGTGCTGTCCTGGGCCACTGCCAGGTCTGGAACTAATACTCTTTTTTAAAGAGGAAATTCCAACAAAACACTACTTTGGAAAAGCCCTGCCTCACAGGTCAAATTATTTTGTTAACCTAATCATTTGAATCTGAAACTTTTAGAAAGGATTGCTTTGAATTAATGGTTTTATGTCTAAATTTGTTATGTACTTTTTTTTTTTTAAAGTAAAGGTTATAGTTAGTTACAGAAAAATAAAATAACAGAGTTGTGAAGGATACTGATCTTCCAACTGGAATATGAAAGAGGCAAAGGGCAAAATCATAATTCTGGAAGCAGGCTCAGTAGCTCTTTACCAAATGTCACACTGTCTGCTAATGTGTGAAAGGTCTCTGAAGGGCTCACAGTGACCCAGCCAGGGCTGAACCTCTGAGGATACATCAGCTTCGTTGGTAATAGATGACATTTTGGGTACTAATGAACTAAAGAATTAAAAACAAGAGCTTAGTTGGAGACAGCAACTGGAGAGCCTATTACATGTACACAATGCCGTAGGTGAACAACTCTGCACTTCCAGGAACAGAGGTTAAGACAGTCATGTCCTTCATGATGATGGCCTGCAAGATCTTTCTCATTTAAAGGCAGTCACTTTTGACCTTTCTGTTGTGCAAAAGGATGACAAAAATTGATAAATGAGGACCAGGCAAGTAGAAGACAGGACATTCTCCTTCAAGAAATAGACGCTTTTATTCCTGTACTGGTGAAAATGTACACAAAATACTATATAGATATGTTTATTAGAGTTACAGATATGAAAATATATTAAGCAAATACATAATTTAAGTAGACTAATGAAGTTCTTTGTCCAAATAGAGTTGGTTACAAACACACTTTCATGGGTAGATCCTATAGTATATAAAAGAATCAAGCTACCATCATTTTAATCAGCTACACAGAAAAAGAATAAATGATTTTAAAAGCATAAAAGTGCTCTGTTATAGAACATAATGAATTAAGTTTCTATATTTATTTACACTATAAATTTGAACTTTACACAGACCAAGGAATGGCCTGATGAATCTGGATGGACATTAGAATTATTGGACAGTATCTAACATCCCAACTATCAGGCCAAGAGCAATTTTCACTCAAAAAGGTATATGTAGAATGTCTATGAGCTGTGAACTCTTTTCTACAAGGTAGGAGCAAAGAAGAGAATAAAAACAGTCCTTGTCTTTGAAGAATTTATAAGCCCCAGTAAGTCTTGCATGGAGGACCAGAGATCAAGTATTCTTTAGGAGCTTAGGTGTACTCTCCTGTCAGTGTAGCTGGGACGGAAATCTCATGAACGCTGATGCAGATGAACTTGCTCTTTATCTGTGTTAGTTTCCTAAAATCACAAATGCAAGTGCTCCTTTCTTGATGGGATGCTTACTTACATACACAGCTATTAAAACATCACCTCAAACATACCTGAAAGCTTGCTGTTAGGGTAATGATGGTATTTCATCTTTTTTTGATACCAGGAGCGCTGTACCACTGAGCCACATATCCCCTCCCTTTCTTTTTCTTTTTTCTTTATTTTGAAACCAGGTCTCCGTAAGTTGCTTGGACTTGTGATTCTCCTGCTTCAACTTCCCAGGTTGCTCGGATTATAGGCATGCACCACCGTGCCACTGTGCCTGGCTGGCTTGATGATGGTATTCTTGAAAGAAATTACTTAAGGCAGAAAACAGCCACAACTAACCCTTCCTGTGGCTATTCTAGAAGGGACATGTTGCATTTGTCTGACATTATTCGCAGTTGTGAATCACTTATTTTGGTACCTTATATAAGATCATGTGCATTGACATATAGGTTATAAAAATAATCATTGGTAAATCTTTTAATATACCTTTTATTTCCATTACATAAACCTCCATTTTAGGAACATTCACCAAAGATTTCCTTATTTAATGGATGTGTCTATATAGGCGATCTTTAAAAAAATTAAATACATACATTTATTCCAAGGGAGCCTCCCTACCAGTCAAGAGTATTCTTTTAGCCAGAAATATTTTCATTGCTAGAAACATTTTTAGAACAGAACAGATTTTTGCTGTTATCATGGCTGCATCAAATGTTACCCTGAATTTTAACTAAAATGGCCAAACATTTTCAAAATCATCGTGCACTACAAGATCTAAGGTGGATTAAATTATAGAATCTGAAACCCAGTAAATTTAGTCGAACACCAGGTCAATTCACAAACTAAATGAATCAATCAATTGCTTACTCAGATAAATTATCTGGTGAAAATAGTCAAAGTGAATTGCCAAAAAGGTTACTACAGGTTGGATATCTCGTACCTAAAATGCTATGGACCAAAAGTAGTTCAAATTTCACTTTTTTGGGGGTGGTAGGATATTTACATATATACATAATGAGTTATCTTGGGGGTGGGATCCAAATTTAAATATGGAATTAATTTATATTTTATATATACCTTATACACATGGCTAATGAAACAGGGGATTAAACCCAGGGTCTTGGGCATACTAGCCAAGTACTCTACCACTGAGCTGTGTCCCCAACCCATTTTATTTTGCATTTTGAGATATGGTCTTATAAATTGCACAGGCTGGCCTGAAACTTGCAATCCTCCTGCGTCAGCTTCCCAAGGAGCTGTGCTCCAGTGCCCTTGGCTTGAACGTAATTTCACGCAATATTTTTAATGTACCTGTGTTTTGACTGTGACAGGTCACACAAGGTCAGGGGTGGCGTTTTCCACTGTGGTGTCATGTCAGCTCAAAAACTCTTGAATTTGGAGCATTTCAGGTTTCAGAATTTTAGATCAGGGTTGTTCAACTTGTATGTCCTAATAGAAATATATGACAAAATTTTTCAAGGGACAGTCTGGCCACACAGAAGAAATGCCATTGTATCTTCTTGATACTGTCTGGTTCAATTCCCCTCCTCCCCCCTTTTTTTCCTCAAATACTTTCCCTTCTTTGTGTCATCTTACTGGCTGCCTGCAGTCATGCTTTACAGAGTTTCCTTTGATGTGAAACATTCTTTGCATGCCTGATGTGATTTGAAACCTCTCTGAAGATCCTCTAAAAACCAATAAAGCGTTTGGGTAAACATGACATTTTCTACTCTGACTCTTGAGGAATGAGGAAACGCTGAGAGCTTGCTCACTGCCCCTTGGAGGGGGACCACTCTGCCCTTCTGGCCATTCTATTTTGGCTGATCAGTTACTTTCATTTCCTTAATGAAATAGAACCTGAAAAGTCCCTGAGTTCCTACCACAAACCAGCAGCTCATTACCTATTCACGTTTGCTAGCTCAGGTTTGGTCTGGTTGGTGTCTGTGAACTGAAAATCCAGAGCCCCCTGAGAGCTGGGGCTCAGGTACTACTACCATGCGCTGTTAGGCAGATCTGGTTGCTTTACATTTCAGAATTTCAAATTCAAGGACTTTCCAGACAGCTAAGTGAATGAGAATTTAGTATATGGCAGATGATTTTGTTACAGAGTGTTTAGTATAAGAAACTGGATCATTAGGCACCAAGGCAAGAGAAACAGCGTGAAGTATAACAAGTGAGTTGTAGTTTTGTATTGGTGGACATCTGCTAAATAGTTTCATGTTATATTTTTATGTCCTTTGGGGCTTTTTTCCAAGAGATAATAACAAAATTAATTAAAGACTCTCCCAAATAAAACAGATCTCAAACTCTCTGTGTACTGTAGCATTTCAGTATTTGAAAATGAGATTATGGTCATCTCTTCTATAAAATTATACCAATGGGTATGAAGGTGTTAAGAAGAACAATGTAAAATCACGTTCAATGGCAAAGCTAAAATATTCTATGGGGAGAAGGGGCGAATAGTGTGGCAGTGGGGCTCAGAGGTATAAAGGGATGGGAAATTATTAGGACAAATACAAGCAAGCCCAGACAGGGAGGCAAATCTCTGAAAAACCTGATTCAAGAGCAGAAAAATTGGCTGCTTTTCAGAGGAAGACTGAATGATAATACAAAACTGATTTAATGAGAAGAGATTAAAGGAGTTAATTATAAGGAACTCAGATAAATAATGATTAAAATGCCAGACAGGACGCTCCCAAGATTTGATAGCTCCAAACCACTTGGAAGCCTTGATGATTCAAGTGTACTACACAGGTGCGCAGACAGGATGCCCCCCAATACAGGAAACGGAGTGTTTACCGAGACCCAGCCACATGGTGCGATTAAATGGAAATGTATCCAATTGAGCTGAATGTCAAGGAAGCCTTTTCCCCCCTTTCTCTTAAATTTAATGAATAGATCAACTATATTATGTATTTAGTCTTACTGGGGGCAAGAGGGAATAGCGTAATGTTTGTTGCTAAGGAGATTTAAAATTAGGTGTAGAGTAGGAATCAATATTCCTGGGTTAGACTTAGAAACGTACAATTTTCCCCTGTTGCGTTCATTTCTGTAATTCTGATTCCACCTCAGATGTTGCCACGGTATGTTGACTGTGACTTGCTCTTACAGATGTGTAGGTTTTAAAAGCTGGAACTCCTGGTTTGTGCACTGTTCATTGCTCTCTGGATCCGGTGGTTTGCTACAGAAGCAGCCTGAGCAGGGGAGTCCCCTGTGCAAGGTGACTGCTGACCTAGACTGGCTCAGTTACCTCCGTCTCTCACCCTGACCCTCTTTCCAATTCAACTGAGAACAATAACAACTGACTTCATTATTATCACGTGTTCTCTGGGTGCGTTTAGAAGTATGTAGATTCTGGAGAAGCACCTAACAGGTTGCAGGCACTTACTAAAAGTTTTCCAAGTGAGTAAAAAGTTAAAAAATGGATTTATCTTTCCAGGGATCACTGTGCTTTGAACAAAATAATCTTAGTTTAAAATTCAGTTTAAAAATTAGTTTTTTTCTCGTTTTTCTGTTGAGTGTAGGTAAAATGATACTTTGACCTTATCCTAAGTCACCGACCTCTGTTTTCCTCCTTGGCACATCTGCCACACTTAACACTTACGCTGTTCCTTTTCTTTTCTAGGATATCCACTTAGTTCCCTGGCACTGCATCGGATCCTGATGCTGTCGTTTTCACAGGGCCACAATGAAGCTGTGGAGACTTTAATCCTTTTATTGCTATTCACATTCATCCTTGTGAGGTGTCCTTCTATTTTTGTAAACTTCATTCAGATCACCCCAGAAAATTTTCCAAGTTGGGTGTGGAGTTACATAAATATAAATACTTTAGACATAATAAGACTTATTACTTATGGGAATTTATGTTTAGGTAGCAAGGTACTTTGACAAAAATATATTCTCTCTGTAAATGAATTGATGAGATCACAAATATGACTTTTAATTAATGGCAAACGTCTCCAGCTTGTTTTATCAGGTAGCCACAAAAATTCCATATAAATGCCTTTCCAGTTTTTCCCAAGAAGGCTTTAAAATTGGACCTTTGTAAAGGCAATGCCCACTTTCTGACTCACTGAAATTTGTTATACTCAAAATAAGGCACAAATATTGAGGATAAGCTTGGTAGATTATGTGTTGACTTTTATGTTAAATGCAGCTTTAGGTGACTACTTGACATTTTTTTTTCAGGGCTGAGGATCGAACTTGGGGCCTTTCGTGTACTAGGCAAGCGCTCTGCCACTGAGCTAAATCTCCAACCCCCACTACTTGACATTTTGACTTCATTTAATTACTATAAAAAATCTTTTGGAAAAATTTACACTAAGGACCATTGTGTTTTTGTTTTTGCTGATGATAGCTTTTTAATTAGCTGTATATGATGTTTATAGACATTTCTATGAATATGTTGGTATTAGATCCTTTGGCTAAGAGCATAATCTGCCACCATAATCTTATAATGGGAAATCCAAACATGCCCCAAATAAGCACTGGTGTGTGTCCACAGCTAACACCACAGCACCAGTACGCGTGCTCACATTCCACACTGTGAATCCAACAAAATAATCTCTGATCGCTGCGGATGGTGCACATGTGCTGTTTCCAGTCAGGGGTGGTAGGTAGCATTCTTCTCAACACAATGGGCTCCCTCTACCCTGCAGGCTTGTATTGCAAGTCACAAGGCCCCTGAGCTAGCCATTTGGGTTTGAATCCCTGGCAGGAGCAAGAGCGGAAAGCGAACTCATGACACAATGAACATAGCTCAGCTCTGGTGCTGTCTGATGCTTTCCCCTCCCCTTCTAGTCCCTTTTTTTTTTTTTTTCATGTTTAGGATAAATGCATACTAAACATGCACTCTATCACACAGCTACTCCCCAGCCCTAATCCTGTTTTGACTGTTTTATTTGTCCTAACAGCATCTGGATCATATTTGGACCTCAAGATTCATGGGACAGCAATTCTGCAAAGCTAGTCATCCTACACACTCTCTCTAGTCCTCTCTTTATCCTGTCCAGTCAATATCAAACAGGTAAGAAGCACAGCCCAAGGGATTTTCTCTGCAAACACTTCCATACGCATTTTACCAGTGATCCTGCCATACAGGTTGAGTTAGTTTATGTAGAACAAGCCATGAACACTTTCAGGTGGAAAAATAGTATTATATAAAGCTTAATATTAAACATTATGAAAAATACATATTTACAGGAAAAACTACAAAATACAACTATGTACAATAATATCTGTTACCTTTAAATTACATAAATTCTTTAACATTCTCCAGATTAATAAATTATACATAGTATCAACAGAAATAACTGACACCTCTGCAGGGCAAGAAGCAAGTTTTTAAAAAAAATCACACAGTGAAAAATTTTTATCCAGGAGATCTTCGGGTGCATTCTTAATGCCTTGAATAGACTGCATCTGAAAGGAAGGACAAGGTGATTAGAGACTGCGGCAGGGGGTATCACAGTTGTAACTACTGGAAAGACTAAAGCTCAATATGGTTGAGGATGGGGCCAGGTCACTCCATTTAGAAACAGATTTTCAGACTTAGAAGGGGTTAATAATATTAGTCCATCCCCTCTGGCTTTGCAGATAAAGTTGCAGGCCCAGAGAAGGCAGAGCAACACATGGAGGGTCACCCAGCTTGTTCATGCTATGTCTTTCGTGAGCAAGGATGTGAAGCCTAGCTTTCAAGTTGGTGGCAATATTTTTCTATCCCCTAGTTAGTTTCTTTCAGGCATGCCCAAGATTGCTCTAAAAAGACTCTCGAACAAATCAAAGCTACACAGTGGAACCTCTGAGATCACCCAGAGTTCCCTCCATCCTGGGGAGTTCTTAAAGTAGGGGTTCTTCTTAAAGAATCTGACATGCAAAAACCTTAACTGACCATACAGATGAATGAAGGGGTAATTATTTATAATACAAAAGATTATCTGATTTACAAAGACTCCTCTAAATAGTAGGTCTCTTATTTGTGCTTTACAGATTATTAACTACTCCACGGAGGCTAGGCCAGTTGGTGTAGAGGGTATAGAAAACTAAATGAATGAAAAACCAAAACATTAAGAGACATTGCCGGGACTGGAGCCGTGGCTGGGTGGTTATGGCACTTGCCCAGCATGCGCAAGTACACGGGTTCAACACCCAGCACTCATGTACACAACTAAGTGTCAGAGCAACGAAAGCCCTGTGAAAAACTCAATAAAAATGGATTCTCTCTCTCCTTCTCTCTTTCACTGTCCTTCTCTCTTAAAAAAAAAATAAAGAAAAAAGAGACATTGCCAATCGAAGATCATTTAGAAATGGAGATAAGACGTATCTGAAATAATGAATGTCAAGGAAAAATGGTACGATCTGTGGGTTGTTATCCATCCCGCCAGCCAGGAGTGAAGAAGCTGCTGATAGGCAGGACCAGATCTGACTATCGTCGTGTATGCTCACACTGGCAATCAACACTTACGATAACTTAGGTCATTAATCGTTTAATCAAAGAACTACTTTTACATTTTTTTCTGCTGCATTGTTTATTTGAAAAGTTTACATGCGTATTATAGAAAATACATAAAAATAGAAGAAAAAATCACTGATTTTCTTCTCGTTCAGAGAAATTTACGCCCAGTGTTTGTCCTTTGTGAATTTCTTTTGTTTGCTTTACACTCTGCTTCTCTTACTTATGTTGTGTAGGGTGTGGGTTGTCACCCAGAAGGTTCACGAGCTGGAAGCTTGGTCCTCAGTGTAATGGAACTGAAAGGGTGGGGGACCTTTGAAAGAGGGGTCTCATGGGAAGTGACCAGGCCATGACTGCCCTGGTGAGGGGACTGATGCTGGTCTCTCCATGGGTTAGGTCTTGAGGAGCGGCTTAGTTCCTGGAAGAGTCCGTGGTTACAAGCCTGGCTCCTCCCCAGTCTTTTGTTCCTTCTTTCACCACATAATGCCCTTCACTGTCATATGTCCTATAATTATGAAATGCCATTGCCATGTTGTGATGCACTCACGAAACCCCACTAGAGGCTGAATGGTCTGTCCAATCTTGGACTTTCTGCCTTGAGCATGTGCTAAGCATGTACTCTACCACTGAGCTACATCCCTGGCTCAAACCTCTTTTTTTTAAATAAAGTACGCAGTCTCAGGTATTTTGCTACAGCAACACAAAATGGACTAAGACAACTTATTGGTAAGAATATCCATATTACTATAATATACTAAAAAAATATTCTTAAGCTGGGTGGTGGCATATGCCTGTAGTCACAACTACTCAGGAGGCTGAAGAACAAGGATTGCTTGAGCCCAAGAGTTGGAGTCCTTCAGGCAACATAGTAAGACTTCATCTCAACAAAAAAGTTATATATGTGTATATATAATTTTTATATGTATATGTATGCTTTATATGTATACATGTTATATGTATATTATATATTTGTGTTTGTATATATGTGTATATATAGCCTTTTTTCTTTCTTTCTTTCTTCTTCTTCTTCTTCTTTTGCTATGCTGGAGATCAAACTAAGGGCTTTTCCCACACTAGGCAAGTACTGCACCATGGAGCTGCAAATCCAAGACGTTCATTCTTTTTTTTTTTTTTTCAGTACTGAGAATTGAATCCAGGGACACTATATTCCCAGCTACTTGCCCAGCCCTTTTTAGTTTTACTTTTGAGACAGGGTATCAATAAGTTGTCAAGGCTGGCCTCAAACTTGCCATCCTCTTGCTTTAGCCTCCCCAATGTATCTGTTTATAGGAATTCACCACTATGCCCAGCCCAAGCCCTTTATCCTTAATGACTGTCCTATTCTATTAAGTCATGCACCATGGTGCATTTAGTCCTTGTTGTGGTCTGAATATGGTTTGCATTCACCAAGGGTCCACTGTGATTGAAAGACTGATCTGCAGGGTGGTGACATTATGAAGTGCTAGGACAGAACCTTTGGGAGGTGGGGCCTAGTGGAAGGTCCTTAGACCACTGGGCACGTGCCCTTGGAGGTAGTTCTCAGGGAACTCCTTGGTGGTTCTTTTGAGAAGGTTGTTATAGTTGCATGAAGTAGTCCCACTCAGCTTTCTGCTTAAGATGCGACAGCTCACTCTTGTCACGCCCTTCTGTGACTTCCATCCACCATTGATTAGAAGGCCTTCGCCAGAACTGAGCCAACCGCAGCACCATACCCTTGAACTCCCCAAAATGTGCGCTAAATAAACCCTTTCCTTTATAAAGTTAGCTGCCTCAGGCATTTCATTGTAGCAAGGCAAAGCTAACTAATACAGTCCTTCGGTAAACAGTGTTTTTCACTCAAACTTTTAGCTATGAAAAAGATTTATGCATAAAGCATTTTTTTTTTTAAATTTAGGGTGGCAGTAAAAGAACTGAGTTACTGAATAGGAACATATTAAGGACTCTGATTACTTGACTGCCAATTTCTTCTCCAAGACAAGTCCACAATTTGAACTTCCAGTTGTGATTTCAATACATTCTCAGTAGTCAGGCTGGCTGCTAGAAAAAGAAATGTTGAGTCCTTAATAAGAACACCCGGGCTAGGTACCAGAGCTACTTTGTGGAACTGCTGCTTAAACATGGGAGTCCCCTTCCTACTCTGCCTCTTCTCTCTGTTGTCATTCTTTTTTGGGGTCCTTCTGGGTAAAAGAAGAAATGGATGATGCATGTTGGGCTAGCTTTAAGTTGTTGATAGTTTCCAGATTGACTAAATTTTGAAAAATGAACTTAAAAGTTAGTGAACCTACCTCTATGATACTCCGGATTCACATTTTCGTAGATCGGAAACAAGGGGTTTTCTTGTTCGCTCCGTAGCTTCCTTGCTCTGAGGACGTCTCTTACACACTGATGTAGATATATGTACTGGCACTATGGAAAAGGAGAAAATGCATCAGGGGAGGGCCTGTTCTCCAGCAAAGAAAGGTGAGAGACTACCACAAAAAGCGAACAGTGAAGGGATTCTGCAGAGTTAGCAAATATTTTGATCATTTTGCTAGTGGTCTCTGGTATGTGGAAAAGTGAACGCTTTTTCTTATCACCGAAACGAGAAGAATGGTAACAGGCAGTGGGTGTTTGTTCATTTCCTTTCCATGATGCATATCTCTACAGCAAGTACTGTGAATGCCTGGAACTAGGTCTGGCACATAGAAAATTCTTTGCGCATTAAACAGATGAATGAATGCACTATGTGCTCTACATAAGTCATCTCAGTCCGTGATTTCAACAACCTTGTGAAATAGACATACTTATCAATACAAGCTAAGACTTCGACGTTCACTAACTTCTCTAAGGGTCACACAGCTAAGAAATGGGGCCTTAGGGTTTGATCCAAGGGGTATGGTCTCCAACTTAATGTTTTCACTACAGTGAGGTCAATTCTTGGAGTGCAAGGTCAGTCTCTAGTTTAGCTCTGTTCACTTAGCATCTGAGCCTGGCTCATGGAGGAATCTAAGATGTTGGCTGACTGCAGAGAATTCCCGAGGGTTACCTAGTGAGGAGGATTCACCCATCAACTATTTGGGAATTAACTACTTTAGAAATGTAAAGAAACAGAAGAATCTGTGCTTTGGCGACCATGAAGAGATCCTCAAAGATTTTCATTCACATCCGTGTCTTAGCCACAGGCAGCCAAATTTGTGCACTGGGCCCCTTCCTTACCAACAACTAAGCTCTCTAATAAGGGAAGGTGTGTGACCCTATGACCTTGGTGCTTGAACTTGGGCTTGCCTTAATGATGAAACCATTGCTCAGAGCCCAGGAAGGAAGAAGGTTAGGAGGAAGCGCATGGAGGAGACCGGGCACTTAGCCTCTAACAGGCCTCCACTGAATCATAGGCTTCTCAGCATATGTTTCTCCATCTAGAAAACAAGGAGCCCAAGGTCTCTTCTACAGATAACACCTTTTTTTTCATTAAAAGGTGTAAGACTTGGTATTGATGTCAGTTACATGGACATTGAAAAATATTTCTGGATCTCTTTTGTAAAGCAAGTCAACTGCACTTAAAAGGTCTGAGATATAAAGTAGGATTGAAAGATCTCTCACTAACCAGTTTTTCAAAGTTGATCAGTACTTATTTTATTGGTAAGTTTTGTCCCTTGTTGGAAGCCAGTCTGGGCATCTTCTCATGGGACTTTGTAAGGTAGGTCTGAAATAATCAATACTTTATGACATGTTGGAAAACCAAATCATTCATAAATGGATCTTGCACTAATATTATTGACTAATCTTTGTTTTTATGCTCATTTTTTTTAAAAGGGAGAGAGGGACAGTAAGAGAGAGAGAGTCAAATTTTATTTATTTTTCCATCTGGCCTTCGTTTCTCTGACATTTAGTTGTAAATGGTGCTGGGGTTTGAACTCAGGTCCCTGGACATGCCAGGCAAGCACTTTAACCACTGAGCCACCTCTCCAGCCCCACCTCCACTCATTTTTTATGAGTGTTTTACAACACCTTGACATGGAAAATTTGAGGACAGTGCTGTTCTAAGAATTTTTGTTAGTACAAAGCAGTTTCTTTTTTGCTATTTTAAAATTATAGATTGACATCTCATTGTGTTCTCTTACCCAAAGCATAATTCCTAATTTTAATTCTACTGGGAGAGTAAATTATTTTGGGACTTTAGAACTAAACTGTGAATGAACTCTATTATGTCTATGCCATGGCCTATTAATAAATTCTTCAACAATAATCCACTGTGGGCTTTGAAACTAGTTAATATCCATTTATTTGCCTTGTATTAAATACAAGTTATTTTCCCAACAGAATTTCCCTTTGAAAATGATTACTACAGTAACTGTCAGATTTTTAATGTGTTTCTCACTTTATTCTTAATGAAAAGAAGAAAAAAATTTTTTTTTGGTACTGGGAATCTAACCCAGGGGCACTTAATCATTGAACCACATCCCTATCCCTTTTTAGTTTTAGACAGGGTCTCACTAAGTTGCTTAGGGCCTCGCTCAGTTACTGAGGTTGGCTTTGAACTTGCAATCTTCTTGCCTCAGCTTCCCTGGCTGTTGGAATTACAGGTGTGTTCCACCATGCCCAGCAAAAGAAGAAAAATTCTAACAGATGAACCTCAAATCATGAAAAATCATGTTATGCTCATTGACAAAGCCTTGGCTTGGTGTTAAATATTCGGTTCCATTCAATTTTACCAGTATTCCCAGTATTAGATAGTATTTACTGTATTATATGTCCAGCTTTTCATGCTCCCTGAGTGCATAGTTTAGCAGAAGAGCAGATATGTGAACAAATATTTAGAAAATGATAAATATAAAATAGAATTGTGTGTAAAACTTCATATAGAAGAGGAGGGCCTTGAGTTCACTTTTGGGGGAGCAAATATATAGCTAGAGAGAAAAGGTGACTTTTTAAAGAATTTGAACCAATTAGGGCACTCAAATGATAGAAATAACATGAAAGTACACATCTATTCTAGCAACAGTGAAGATACTAGCGGTAGATTGCTTGGGTCATGGGAAACCTCTAGCACAGTCCCCCAAGTAGGACTTAGGAACCTTAGTCCCACAACATCTCAGTGTTCCTTTCTCCTGAGAAGCTGATGTGATTGACAGTCTATGACCATCGCCGACTGTTCTTTAACAAGTTATTGCTCTGAGTATCTCTCTCAGAGTCAGGCTGCAAATTTGCCCCAAGATAGGCTGAAAGAAAGAGCACATTTGCAATCCCCCAGTCTAACACATCTTTGCTTAAAAATCCTTTCTATCTGATATATTCACCAAAATTTGTGACAACCTGCATTTCTTGCATCCCAAATCTCCAAGATAGAAGAAAGTTGAAGTTAACTGTCACTATGGACCCAGAAAAATAATACAAGAGATCAGAATGTTCTTTCTCCTCTGTGGAACAGTTGCCCCAGGGGGCTCAGCTGTGGATTAAATCCCTCTGCCCCCATTCCCTTTCCAAGCAGGTCAGCCCAGTTTTGGGGCTAAGGATTCTAAGACTATAGAAAATGTTCAACTTTTGCAGAAGCTTAAAGTAAGACAGGTAATATTGGATATCATTGGGATTTTGATTGACCTGGAAAAAACGGGATAAAGAAAATTTCTATCTTACTGCAATGTTTATTTCATCATGATTGAAAGAAACAAAGTTTATTCTGGCCCAGGGAGAAAAAACTTGCTTGATTTTAAAAGAACTTAAAGGGAATGAGTAGCCATGAAGCTGGACAAGCAAGCCAGCGCTAGGTTTTGAAGAAGCTGGTATGTAAGGATGGGAATTTTAACTTCATTTTATAAGCAATGGGGACTTCTCAGAATTTTTACACAGGGGTTGACAAGGTCCACGAGGGAATATTTGCTCATTCATTGAATAGATTTCTTTCTTAAAACAAAGTTCACATAGAGAAGGAAAACAAATTCCTACCCTCTTGGAACGCACAGTCCTGAGAAGAAAACTGAAGAATAACAATTATGACGAGGGATGATACAATTTTGCAGCTCTTAATGAAATAGAACTGGATAGTGATAAAAAACAGCTGCTAAAGCCATTAAGCAAAAGGTTTAAGCGGGAACCTGACAAGGCAGAGAGCTGACCCTGAGGCTGTAGCTTGATACCCCAGGACCTAGGATTTTCTTGCACATAGTCCAAGCCAGCATATAAACCTCCTAGCTGTGGACTTTGTGCGAAAAAGCCCTTTAGCCTCTGGACCTCAATTTTCTAGGCTGGAAATGGAATATAATCTCTCTCTTACTTGGTATTATGAAAAATTGTTGGGATAACATATTAAAAAATAATCTGCAAATGTCAAAGTGCTTACAAATGGAAGCATTTAGCAAGGAACAGAGTCCCTTGGTGTCTTCAGAGATGCAGGTGCAGGTGAGGTGGGTGAGGTAGGGAACAGATTGGAATCTTGTTCCTTTTTACTAAAGAAGTTACTGTGTTCCTACCAGCTTATCTTAAAATGAACTCCAAAATGGGTTGGCTAGCCCCATGTATAATGTATTGTTAAAAAAATCATCTTTCTTCCTACCCAATTATATTAATTCTTTTCTGAGCTGAGCAACCAGCTTAGTAAGACAAAGGCATACATTATCCTCAAGGTCACTGAGATTTGTTTCAAAATAACAAGTCTTGGAAAACATCTATGTTCAATTCGCTTTCTCTTCCTAATGTGTCATAGTTATTTCCCATTGTCAGATGAAAGCCTTGGACATCTGGTGGGGCAGGGGTGGAAAGAATGTTCTATGTTCTTCAGCCTGTGACTCTTACCTCTGTCTGGACCATGTGAACCCTGTGAAGTCTTAGGTCGTGCACTGCTCCATAAATGTCCACAGAGTCTTTAGAGTCTAACTGCTGAAGGATTCGGTCCAACGCAATAAAGGTTCCGGTCCTACCCACGCCAGCACTAGAAGAGATGTGAAGGAAGATTGAGCCTTTCTATTAAATTTGCTTTTCAAGATTGTACCCAGAGACTCTGGCATAATCTTTCTTTTCTCTTCCAAGTCATAGGAGAACACAGGAATATTTCTTTCTCTCAGAGAAATGTAACCCACAATCTGGTATTACATCTCTTTTCGCTTCCTCCTTTTCCATCCCCCACCCCATCAAGGATAAGTACCGTTCTGTACTTGGTGTGTATCATGTCCATGTATGTTTTTATACTTTTCCTACATACATGTAGATCCATAAATATTTATGTGTGTCAAAAATTTCACTAAAATACTAACACTTTTTATACATCCTTTGTCAACTTTACATTGCTTTTTTGAGATTTCTCCATGTTGTTACATGTAGATCTAATTTCTTTTAACCATTCTATAGAGTTCATAAGCCAATGCTGATCCATTCCTATCAGTAGGCAATGAGATTATTTTTAATTTTTCTCTATCAAAAGGTGTGTTGTGATGAACAGCATGATGCACATGGGTGGTGACTTGTCAAGGGTCAATGCTAGAAGTGGAACTGCTGGGTTGGGTACAGGGTACAGGCACTTCTGATTTTGCCAGGGATTGTCAAAGAGCTCCCCAAAGAGGTTATATAATATGGGAATTTTTGATGCTGTGCAAGTTGCTGATACCAAGATGAAACTGCTCTCGTTAGACCCAGACAAAATTAGAATTGGGAAGTTATGAAGGGGAGAACTCATCCCTGCCTATTTGTGATAAGTACTTTCTCAAGAACTTTCCCAAGTCCCACAAGAATTTCCTTGTCTACTTCATCGGCTGCTTTGCGTACCTTGAGGGTATGCAGTGATTTCTGTTTATCTTTTACATTCTTTAAGCCTGCAGCAATTCTGAGGAGATGCTCTCTTCTGCCTTAAAAACTTTCCTTTCCCTCAACCTCTTTGAATATACCCATTGTTTACTATGCTACTTGAATTCCCATTTTAATGCTGATCCCTGGTAAAGATTATAATTCTTTGGAGAATTTCCCTCTAGTTGTTATGTGGGTTGACAATCAGACAAATAAGAACAGTTCATCCGTGGTCCTGGATGAAACGCCTGTCATTCTCCAGAAGTCTTTGAATGCCTCACATTCCCATTAAAAGTTCCGATGATATATAAACTTAGGGCTCCTGGGGTGTTGTGCTGATTGGGAGAAAATTAGTGCACTTGACATTTTTCTTACTGTAGCAATTCCCTGCTCTTTATTTATTAGTGCCATTCAGTTACGGCTATCAAAGTGTTGCTGCAAACATTAATTAGCTAAACACCAGGCTCCCCAGAGAGAAAAAAAAAAGAGAGAGAGAAGGAAGAAGGGCTTGTTAAGTTGATTTTATGGACAGACTGTATGAAGCAGAGAAATTATGCTAGAACAGAAATTGAAGAGCAAAATTGGATCTACAGATGGCAAGTGCTACTCTGTGGTTGGAATATTTATGTCCCCTCCACAGTTCATGTTGAAATCCAATCCTTGGTGCAACAGTATTAAGAGACAGGGCCATTAGCAGGTGACTAGGCCCTGAAGGCTCCACCTTTATAGCTGAGATTAGTGTCTTGTAAGAGGGCCGCAGAACTCTAGCTAGGTCTTTTTGCCTTTCTGTTCTTTTCTGAGGACAAAGCCATCCTCCCCTCTTGAGGACAGACCAACAAGGCACTGTCTTGGAAGCTGAAACTGGACCCTCCAAAGATACTGAATCTGTCAATGCCTCGATCTTGAACTATTCAGTCTCCAGAACTGCAAGAAATAAACTTCTACTGTTTATAAATAGAAACAATGTGGTGTTTCGTTATAGCAGAAGCCAACAAGGACAAACTACTAGACCAGGATGGACGTCTAGAACAGAGACCTTGAAGGGTTGAGGAGGCATCTACAGGTTGAGGAAATAGAAAGCCACCCAAGGAGGAAGGATGGTAAGGATCAGTGCGTACAGTTAAGTTGCTGGCTGGAGTAGGAGGGGAGTTGTTAAGAACTTGTATCGAAGGTGAGATGGGGCCCAATCAGGAAGGGCATGGAAATAATTTAAGGGTTTGCATTTCATACAGTGGGAAAAAGAATAAGAGGGAGGGAGAAGGACAGAAAGTAAGGAGGAGAGCGAAGTGGGAGGCCAAGAAAACGGAAAAGGGGAATCCAGTGAAGAGCAATGAGGTTGGAGAGCAGAAGGGAGAAAGATGTAATAAATCCCCGGGGGCTGCACAGGCTGGCGGGCTCAGACACACCTTCCGCCCACCATGTTTGTGCCTTTTTTTTTTTTTCAGCCTCTGGGGCAGACCTCATAGGAATGACATTTCATCATCTCCTAGGTTGCTGCATACCTGCAGTGCACCACAGTGGGCCCTGCACCTGGGGTCCTGTTGATGTAGTCCCTGACAGTTCTTACAAACTGGATGAGGGACTGGGTGGTCTCTGGCACTCCATGGTCTGGCCACACTGTATAGTGAAAGTGACGGATGAGTCTGTGTGCATCCAGCTGTTCGTCCTGTAAGAGTGGAGAGCATGGCAATAAGAGGAGGGACCCTTGGCAAACTCAAGTCTAACAACTGTTCCTTGTGGAAATTTCTATGCTGAAACCACAGCTGGAGAGGAACCAGCAAAGAAATAAGATTCATTGATTTCTGTCTTTCCAAGTGAGGTGATCAAATGAAGTGAAGCAAACTAACATACGCTGCATATCTTAAACTCCCTGATGGTCCACTCGGGAAGCACGGACTCTGAGACCATCTGCAGGATGAGGTCCCCGTAGTAAAGGGAGTCCTGATCCAACGGCCAGTAATGGTCGCATTTGACCTAGAAAAGGACAGAAGAAAAAAAGTGAGTCTCGAAACATGACTCCTGTGCGAATCTGGACTTGACCTCCTCTAGATGCCTTCCTGATTAAGAATCTGGGATCTCAAACAACTGGAGCAATTAACCTGCTCAAGACCAGTGCTGAATTAGAAACAATGAAATTGCAGCCTTTGAAGGTAAGTGGATGGCGATGGAAGAAATCATGTTG